>JAUCNO010001053.1:4865511-4890890 GCA_032353835.1 Enteromius viviparus
GTATGTCTTTAAATGCAATGACAAATAAATGCTCAGCAATAAACAGAATTCAGTGGAATTCTTCCTGAATTGAATTCTACTTCGTGTAATTCCAATTCAATTCCAATTCCATTTCCTGTCAGCTGCATGCAGTTCCAATTCCAATACCATTGCAGGAAGTGAATTGGAATTTACCATTCATTCTCAATTCAATTCATGAATGGCCCCAACCCTGTTTAAGAGATGTTCACATGCTGTTATCTTACCAATGAAATTTTTCAAACTAAGTTACCAGGTGAAAAAAAAGTTGCTAAATAGCGACTTCATCATCCACAAGCACATGCTTGATCAACTTGACAGCAGCTGGTATTAGCAGCGTTTTTAAAGCTCACAGCCAGTTTTAGTATTCACGCTTAAAGTATAAATATGTGAAATTTTTGTTGTAGAACATGTCGTAAAAGTCTCTTCAAATACTGTTAACCACAGACCTTATTTTACTCTAAAATAAGGCTAAAATTAGCCTTTTGGATTTTGCTACAAACTGACGTCACCTTTTTTTGTTTCATGGTTTAGTCATCCTCTTTTTCGAACTCTAATTCATTTTAAAAATAAGTATTATACAATTCCTACGTCACCAAGGAGAAAACATGTAAACAGTGATGAATTTGAATTTGCTTGCGGTGTAACATTCAGTGAACAGTGAAGGTTGTACGGAGGTTAATCAGAGGTTTTACATCATGTGCTCAAGTTCTCAGTAGGGTGCCGTTACACCATTCACCCCCAGATCTAAAGCTCCTGTTTGTTCCTCCCTGTGCTGTTATCCCGAGCATTGAGGGTGAGGAAGAGGGGGAGGACATGATGCTCTAAGCCTGTGTGAAATAACAACACAGTTCTAAAATCAAGCTTCACGCATATGCTGCCAGTCGTACCTCAGTACCCCCTACTGCCGAGGAAAGAGTGATTAGCTTCTCTCATTCCCCCCTATTCCTTTTTTTCACACTCCGTATGCTTGCAAGGCTATGTGCATAATATCAATTAGCAAATTAAAAATCACAAGTGAGTGGAAGCAGACAGATCTCTAGCATTTTGCTTTTTTAAGTAGAGATGAGATGACAGTGTGTGTGTGTGTGTGTGTGTTATTTCTCTCACTAGTCCCCTTCCCTATATTCCAGTGACTGTCACTTTTAACTCTTCCAGCATGATTTATTTTTGGTGCTAATTCAGTCATCATGATTTATTATCTTCAATCATTCATTATGTTATATACACTCATATTCATTTACACAAAAGATTTATATTTATATAGATGCTGTTTTTCTGAACTTTTGCTGTTTATATACTTGATTTATTACCTGGAGAAGACATATATATTGTTGCAGTCGTATGTTTAATGTCTTCATGTTCCAAATGTTTCTGTTTCTCTTTAAAAACAACTACTGTTTTTATATAGCGATAGCTGGACGCTTTTGGCCATATTAGGAATTTCTGCCCAAGAGTGAATAAAACATGAACCGCTTGCAATGTTTAGCGCTCCCGCCTTATTCTGGGTGGGAATAAAACATCAGGTCATGCACAGACTATCTCGTCTCTATGAATTTAAATGTGTAGTTCTTCACACCGGCTTTTTTATGCAGAACTTGCTCAAAATAACCCTAACCAAAATATCATATTTGCAAAGGTTAGTCCAGAGTTCTCAGTCAGGTCTTTAACTCATAAATAACAATACATTCAGAGGTAGAACCTAACATGTTTCTTTGCTGCTGTTACAGGCTCTTCCCGCTCAGAGAACAAGGCCTAAATTTTTATGCTCAAGAACTCACTCAGGATGAGATAAAGGTATGCTGCTGAATCCAAGCAAAAAGGAACAGTCAAGACATGCATACTCTTAAACAAGGTTCTTCAAAGCAAAGAACTTTAGCCTTTTTTACTTTATTGCTGTATAAGGTCTTGAGGTGATAGTATGGTTCTCTGGATGCAATAAAAAATAAGTGTTTAAATTACTATTTAGATTTTTGGTTTGTAAAAGGTTAGTACATGTTTAAAAAAAAATGAAACTTGAAACTCCTTATGTATTAGGCTGTAAAACTCTTTGGTTCTAATTGGAACCTTTATTTTTAATAGTGTAATATCACCTAGTCAGGGGTGATAGAACATCCATAAATAAGTTCAGAGAAGTGGCACATTTTGTCTCAGTGCCTCTGTTTTACTCAGCCTTAAATAACCTTTTGTAGTCATTGTGCAGATCAGCTTTAAACCAAGTACGTTTTTGTTTTCAACAGGAATTCCAAAGCACTCGAGAAGCCAAGAGACGCTTCCTCCTTGCATATACGATCATGTTGGATTTCTTTGGAATCAAGCTCCTGGATAAAAACGGGAATGTGGCTCGGGCCTCAAACTGGCAAGATCGCTTCCAGCACCTGAATGAGTGAGTTGTCTCTCTGGTTTGCTGTTGTGCTTTCTCCTCTATAATTTCTTTCTTCTTCCCATTACTGTATGTCCTACTTCAACTGCACCAGTTATCTTCACATTACATGACAATCTGAACTCCTAGTCTCCCATCTCCTGTCTCCAGCCATATTTAGCATGCTTCGGTCCAGGGAGTTCTTAGTCTCCTGTCCCTGCAACACAATTTCTCAGTCATGACCCCGACTATACCGTCATGTGACCGTCTTATGCAGGGGCCGGAGAAATGGGTCAGACACACAGAGGATATTTAACAGAGAAGAACAGAACAGGATGCAAAAACTTTTTTAATTCAGAGAAATTAGGATTTAGATCAGGGGTAAAAGATGCAGAAAGGGAGAATTGCAAATTTGATTAATGCATGATAAGCAAGGATGAAGTGAAAAAAAATCCGCAGTGCAGTGAGCTAGTAGTCGACGTAGATGACTGTGTATGTCTGTCTGTGTGTCATTGCCCCGGGACTGTACCATAGAGGACACACTTACATTACATTGCATTACATTGCAGATATACACAGCTTGATGAACTTCATCTGCAGTGTGCATGGGTCTAAACAAAAAGCTGCCGTTTTGAGTAAACCAAGAGTATTCCTCTCTTACGCTGGACAAAAACAACTTTTTGATGAGTAATCTTTTTGGCTTGTTGTCCAGTAAACACATCTAATTGACACGGCAAAGGTGGCACAGAAGTGCTTCTGAAGTGGCATGTTAGGTATCTTTATACAGACACTGCTGCTTAAAGGTGGTATAAATGCATTTTCTCTAGGGTTGCCCTCAACTAAAGATTTTTCTAAATGACTAATAGTTGTTCATTAGAAGCAATTAGTCGCCTAATCGCATGTTTTTATTAATAACACACATATAATTCATGATGAGCCTTTAATTGCCTATAGCCTATTAGTGCTCAAGCGCACACATAAAGCTTGCCACAGTGCACGCTGAAATAATGATTACGAATGCTTCAGGGAGAAAGACTGCCTTAACATCATAATTCATTATTATGATGACTCATCATCTCCACAGTGGTCGCGCACGCTTCTTACGGATTCCATAATCTGAAATTATTTGTTTTGTATTCAAGTAGAATACAAAACAAGTAGACATAAAAGTAGACATTTCGCTTTTGTTAGATATATATTTTTCATGTCTTTGAGGCAAGCATGAAGTGCTGTTTTGAAACTTAAAGTTTAAGCTTTTTAAGCAAATTTCAGCTAGACTTTACCGACCAAAATTACAAATGTCAAAGCTCCTCTGTCAACAACCAGTTTTACTTTAAATGAAAATGTTGGCCATTGTGTGAAACTTATATTTTGACCTATGACCTCTTTTCTTTCCAGGTCACAGCACAATTACCTGCGTATCACTCGCATTCTGAAGAGTCTTGGTGAACTGGGCTTTGAAAGCTTCAAGCTGCCTCTGGTGCGTCTGCTGTTGGAGGAAGCGTTGGTGGAGGGCACTGTACCCAACATGCGCCACAGCGCACTGGAATACTTCGTCTACACACTGCGCCAACACGCTCAGAGACGTGCCCTGCTCCGCTTCGCCCAACGCCACTACCAGCCGCCTGAGAACTTCATCTGGGGGCCACCCAAGAAGAAGCGCATTCCAGTCTCTGGATCTACATTGACGAAGGCAGGAAAAACTGAGGTGGTAGAGAGGAGTGTGGGTAAAACCAGGTCACCTAGGGAGGGTAGAAATAACTTAGAGAGAGGGGCAGACGACATTGAAGAGAGGAAAACAGCAAAAAGGTCCATGGTGCTGCAGGAGGTTAGGAGTAGGATAGATCTAGAAGAATACATTGAGACCATTCCTCTTTAAGAATATAAAGAGAGGGATTCTAGGAAAAGTAGCTTAGGCTGATTTTAAAGTTAAGTGAACGAATGGCACAGCAATATTATTCCATACTATTGCCTTTTAGAGACTTGCTTTGTAAACAACTTGACTGTTTGCCATTTAGATTTTTATGTTTGCCAATTAATATGAGGTGTTTTTCTTAACTCTGAATACTTTTCAAAGTGTGATGAATTTCTCTACCGTAATTCTTACTTGCAGCCCTCTGGAGAGTTCTTAGCGCATGTACAAGTGTGAGTATGTAGAAGTGCTTCCTGAGCGCTCTGTTTGTGTGAAATTTTGCACTTTTTTGACTATTCAGTCTTCCCTGTGAGAGAATATTATCTTCGTCTACTGTCTTTGAGATGAGGATTTATTTGCTAATCGTAAGCCCGTCTCTCCAACAGACGTGTTTTTTTTTGCGCGTTCAGAGCTCGATGTTGTTTCTTACAACGGATAATAATGTGAAGTGTGAATATACTTGCAGGAATTTTCAGGTAATCGATCTTCCATGTTTCAATAGATACGTGTGAAACTTTAATCCAGTTTTCTCGAATATGTCTTGCAATATAAAGTGCCTCTTCTTTCGTTTAAGGCATACGTGAGGTGCTTTATAATTTCGAGTCGGAAGTCGCGCAGTAAGCCGCTTATGGACAAACGCAATTATAAGCAAAAACAAACTTGAATTTAGACTCTTTCGTATTTTATGTTAGTTTTTTGATAAAACGATGCCTTAGCTCTTATTTTATATGAATATTTAAACTGTAAATGCCGTTTTGACGCTGCTAAATGTGGCGTGACAGATTCAGACAGTAGGCTACTAGTTAAAGCACATCAGAAGGTATATTAAAAGTTCTGTATGTTGAAGGTTTTATTATGTAATCAGCGAAGAAGAGGAAGACATCGGTAAAACAGCTTTTGAACAATACATTGTTACATAGCCTAACATTCACTTTAGGAATGTTTGCTCATTAGTTGAAAGAAAGTAGGCCTAAATAATAATAATAGCTGAATATATACACACTATTATTCATTTAAATACACATTTTAGGCTGTTATTTATTTATTTAGAGTCCTTTTTCTTAAAAAAAATTGGCACCCTCCAATTAAAATGATCAAATCTGGTAATGGTGATAACATTAGACTTTGGTGTTTTAGTGCATACAACTCAAAATGACTCAAATTGAGCAATTCACATATGTACGTGAGAGTGTGTATGCTGCCTTTCTCTAATCATACTTAGCTTACGGTGTTTAAGTGTGGACAATCAGGGCTAGTAATGGTCACTATCCACATAGAATACAAATAAATCAGCGTTGATATAATGTGACTCATGCATGTTACGCGTGTTTGTTCAACACTGCTGTTTCAGTTTACCCAGAGGGTGAGACAGTTCCTCCACAGCACAGGTGTGTGTGTGCGTTACTGGGTTCTGCCAGTTTGCAACGGCACATAAACAGCAAATATTTTCAGGAAATACTAATCCGTTTTTTCTCGTCCGAGTGGTTGGAGTACGTCTTTCCTTTTTTCCTTTGGATTAAACAATGAAGGCTCTCTTAGTCTTTTAGTCTCAGTCAATATTTAGATTCAGAACGCTTTTCTGTTTACCATCTAACCCACAGTTCATACCCTAGGGTTCATTAAATGCCATCTGAGTCATGCATGAAAAAAACATTCACATTCTGCTTTATTATTTCCTCCAAATAAACAGATAATTCTTGTGTCCAAAACCTAAAAAAACTATAGCTGTCCTGGCTACTAAGATGCCTTCATCAGTTTTTTTTAATTTAAAACAGATGTGCACTGCAATATCCCACAAACCTGTGCATGATAGTAGGTGAAAGGAAAACAAGGCATCGGATGCAGAGATTGAAATAATTACATTTGTTCATGCATTTTTTTCCCGACTTCTACTATAAATAATAATTAATATTTGCTTGCTGTTCACACTTGAATTTCTTGATTTTTAGATTTTAGGTTTTCTTTGGGAGGTACTTTTATACAAAAAACATTGCCTTGAAGTCAAAATAGGCAGCAAAACTTAGGTTTCAGACTTCTGTCCTGTTTGGAAACAAATAGCCATTCTCTTTGCCCATCTGAAGAACCTGTGGTTCTAAAAGACTGTTGAATCCACATTTCAGTATTTCAGAGTTTCTTGTGCCATCATCATGTGGAAACAGTTTGACTGGCGACATGCAAGGCACCTTAAGTGTTTATAACATACCTTTGTTGAGAAGTGATCATTTGTAATCAAAAAAGTGTGACATTTGGAAGTTCATATTCGGAAGTTTTTATTGTGGCCTACTGTATAATAAAATGCAGCTCTTTGACGAATTGTAAGTGTGCGTGCATTTAAATGTAGCTACCGAATTTTGATGTTTTGTGAATTTGACTGACACATCTCTTTTTATTTCCCTCTGTACATTTAATTCTGATAAAAATGATTTGCTAGTCAGAGGTGGATAAATGAGTATGGTCATGGTGATTACTATTACGTTGTGTCAAATATATATTTATGCACTTTGAGAACACACTGTAAAAACATATAAATCAACTCTTTGTAATAAATAACATTTCAAAATAAAAACATGTCACAAACAAACAAACCACAATAATTTCATAACTTTTTTTATTACATAGAACTATCGATTCATTTTCCTGCCCATCACAGAATTCTGTGGTCAAATAATATAAAATAACATAATATAGATATTGTTATATATAATCATGATTATATAAGATGTATAATAATATAAGTGTAATTAAAAATAAATATTTTATTTATATGATAAGTACCTGTGTAATAAGCAGGTACTTATCATATAAATAAAATATTTATTATTAATTACACCTTTTTTATTACACTTATTATTAATTACACATTTTATAATATATCTTATATAATCATGATTATATATAATAATATTTATATTGTGTTATTTTATATTATTTGACCAGAGAATTCTGTGATTGACTGATTTTTATTTTGGGTTCAACCAAATATATCCTTATTAATGATCAACATAATAAATAATTTATTGGATATGCAGAATAATTATACATACAGTTCAATAAGTTAATTAAGTACATATATCAAATATAATTTTCTAGTCAACATGTTGCCATGCATTTAACGTAACAGACAATTGTCCTTTAAATTTTAATACTTTTTTCCCCTTATATTTCATCTCACATATTTTCATATACTTGATGAAATGTGCAGCTAACAGTAAAGAAATAAGTTGATAACATGTTCTTCATTATTAATTAAATGAATATTATTTATAATAAATACATGGTCTATGCATATACAGTAATGCAGTATTTTGAAAGACAGAGCACTAGTTTAGATTAATATCTTTTTAGTTTCACATGGGCAGGGTAATGAAAGACCCTTTAGCTTACAGACCTGATCATGTGATTTGAGTTTATTCTGCAATAGCGAGCGGCTAACTGAAGCTCATCGCTTACATATGCAATTTCAAAACAATCTCTCGGCTTAAGATAAAGCAGCTCTGGCTTCACTCTCAACACTGCAGAGCACTGCACTGTGTCTTTGACAGAGGACAAGTCAAAAATCACTCTGTCCCCTCCCTGTCTGCTCTGTTGAGAGGATTGTAAAGTTAGGGAAAACAGTTAAAATTGTGATAAAATCACAGAAGAGCGGTGCCATATGGTCTGTTCAGGCAGCCTGGTCCCCGGTGGGCTTAAGGAGACCGTATATCCCGTAATCAGTGTGAGCTGCGCTGTTGCTTGTCAAAGCGTCAGTGTGTGGGAGCGGTTTTTCCTGACGTACACCTGTGAGTGTCAGATCTTCAGTCTGAGAGTTGTCATACACACACACCTGGCCCGACTCTTTTAGTGCGCTCCTGCACATCTTCTCCTGTGGTTTTCATCAGCACAGGACTTGTCTGCCTACTGTTTGACTACCAACACACTGCGTTCAGATACCATTACATTAGTAAGCCCTTGTAAAGCATATGATGCCTGGTAAATCTGTTTTAAGAGAAAACATTCTGTTCACAAACAAACCAAAAAAGACCATAAATATGATAATGTGGTAATCTTTCAGGGTTTTTTTTCAACTATGGTCATATACGTACAGTATATGCTTCATTTTAAGGTGTCCTTGTTACAGTGTAATTATACATTTATACAGTAATATTAATAAACTGCATGTACTTACTATATGGTTATGCTTTGGGTTCCTTGCATGTAATTTATTCTTGTCATAATAGTAAGTGTAACATATGTTAACAAAGATACCTTAAAATAAAGTGTTACCGAAATGCCCACCAAGGCCGCATTTATTTCAAAATCAATATCAAAATATCAAATCAATTATCTAAAAATATTGTAAAATATTCTTGTCATTATTACAAAATAACTTTTTTTTAAAGATTTAAAATATTGTAATTGTTTTTTGAGTTTTTGATGTATAGGAAGGCAAAAAGAACAGCATCTGCATTAATTTAATTCATATATCCTGAATACATAAATAAAATAAAACAATAATTATAATAAATTAAATATTTGAAGTATTATAAATTTACAAATAATAAATATAATATTTGATGTATTATGCATACACAAATAATATTTTCATAATTTTATAAAATTACAAATTGATTATATACAATAAAATATAGTTAATATTAGCTTTATTTAATTTTTTTGTGAACTGATTATAAGTGCTGTATTTCGGAAATATGATCAATTTTATGTAATTCGTTATTTAATCTTTTTTTTTTTAATTATTATCATAAGTGTAATTTAACTTAATTTAGTTTGCTTAATAGCTCAGTATGCTCCAGTTAGCAGTTAGTAAAATACTGTTTTACTCCAGCACTCTTGCTGTGGTTCATGTGTGTTAAATGTGCTGAGTGGAAAGCAGTACGGCCGCACTGATCGGTAGTGACAGAATGAGGTGGAAGGGCTTGTGTGCTGGGTGTCTGTGTTGTGAAGTGGATACTCCCCATGACTCACGCGTCTAACTTGTGTGTGTGTGTGTGTGTGTGTGTGCATGTATCTTCCTAACTGTGCTGTAGTCTCATTCAATTAGCCGCCTCAAAGCTTCATACCACAGCCCTCAATTAAACGTACAACATGCACTGTGCAACTCTGAGCAGTGACGCAGAAAAACAGGCATCAGCCACAGGTCAGGCGAGAATGGAGCAGTCAGCATGTTTAGATGAGGCCCATACTGAATGACACAGAGCCCTGCTGTTCACACGCCCCATGAAACTGATATCACAGCAGTCAGTGCATCTTTTTACTGCATGGAATACTGGCTTACTACTTGCTGAATTACTGTATGAGCATTATACATTGCATGTAACTTGTTGTCTTATATCTTTTAAATTCTACTTTGTAAGTGCGCAAGGATATGTTAAATTTATGTATATATAAACACTGGTAATAAATCATAATTTCTCAAGGATTATGTGATGCTAAAGACTGGACTAATAAAAATAATTTTGATTAATTTCCCAAATTGTACATATTGAATGTATATATTTGCTAAAAGTTTGTCAGTGTTTATCATCAGACTGGTATATTGATATTTTCAAAGCATACAGGGACTGAAACCCATAAAACATTGGGTCTTTAAGGAGCAATGTTTATATAATCCTGTCAAACACAATGATAAGGGTATAAGCAGCTGCTTACCTCACCTCTTCCGGCATCACCACCTCTATCATCTGCTCACTCTACAAATATCATGTTTAATCTTTGACCTTGAGTCAAGTCTTATCCTCTGAGCTGAACAGCCATAAACATGTTTGCCAACATCCTTTTCAGAAATTATAGAATTATATGCTTTTTTTGTTTTTTTCAGTAACACTATAGAACCTATAGAAACACATACACTATAGAAACAAATATTCATTAGTAACTTTTCCAGATTACACCAGATTAAGGATCTAAACTAATTATTCATTTAAACTATGGTCATGTGGAATAAGGCATAAGGCATCAATATGTGCTTTATACATGCCATACATATTTCCTTATATGAAAATATTGAATATACAAACACAACATATTTTTCTTATATAAATACATGTGTTTGTGTTTTGTATATGTGTATAGTATACATATATAAAATTATGTAAACAAAACCTTTTTTTTGGATGCTATTAATTGATTGACAGCACTACTGCTTGTTACAGTAGCTATAAAAAAAGATCTCATTAGTTAATGTTAGATAATAATGCATGCTAATAAGTGGCCTAACTATAAGAACTGGTCCTTATAGATAAACAAACCTTTTTAAAAAGGTAAATCTTTATCTTAACTATAAAATATAATTTATTAATATCTAGATATGGGATATACATTCATAAGTCATGCTATCAGGGGTTATTTGATATGTTTACATGTTTATAATCCCATCCATTACAGTAGTTTATGATTGAGATTGCAGTGTTGATAGTGTCAGAAATCTAGCACACATGGGGGTTTGTCACATGTCGAGGGAATGTCCGTACTAAAGTATTTGAATATTGTCTAGCTGACAAATACAACACTTCCTCTTTTACATTCTGTCTCTCATCTCCACTTTAACTGAACTTTTAAACTCCATAGACCTATTGTAAATGTACTCTAGCATACTAGAATGATTTCTAAAAGATAATGTGAATGGCTGCTGAAAATGCAGCTTTGCCAATACAGGAATACATTACTTTTGTAAATGTAAATGTATATGTATATGTATATGTATATGTATATATATATATATATATATCCCCAAATCCCCATTGGGACAGCATTAACTTGAAACCTCACAAGTTCTATCAACTCAGTTCCTAGCAACCACGTGATTTTAAATGACCTTCCTTTAGCCATGCTATGACAAAGTGCATTAAGGCCTTGACCAAAATTTTACCCAGCTATTACACAGCTGTTCTCACATAGCTGTGTAGGAGTATGTACACTTTAGAAAGCGAGAACAAGAATGGGAGAGTCACACTTTGACAGTAAGCACTTACACAGAGTCTTTCATTATCTGTTTAGGTTTGTGCATTGACCCCTGACCCCTATACAAGACTTTTAATAGCTTTGGGGTTGGTAAGATTATTTGGTAACACTTTTTTATGAAACCTGTATTTATAATACATTTTTTATAAGGCATTATAATTAATGCATAATGAATTTTAAAAAACCTTATAATATGGTATTACATCTCATGAATAATCATAAAAATAATTATTATTAAAAAACTGATTTTCACAGCAAATGTGTCATTAGACATTCATCTAATCTGATATATTCTGGCTGCATGTGCACTTTCATTATTATTACTTGTACATGGTCTGTTTTAAGTAAAGGAATATAAGCAAATTGGTAAGATATGAGACTTTATAACTATCTATTGTAACTTAAGTGGATGAATCATGTTCATTGTATTATAAATTATTATACTCAAAAGCTATAACCACAAATAGGTAAATATTACACATTAAAACAATTCTTATGAATATTCATGAGATGATACAACATATTATAAAGTTATTTACAATGGATTATGCATTAATTATAATACCTTAAGAATACCGTTATAATGTATAATACATACTGGCTTCATAGAAAGTGTTACAGATTATTTAATGTTTTTGAAAGAAGCCTCTTATGCCCACCAAGGCTTTTTATACTGGATTTTTTGATAGAAAGTTCAAAAGAACAACATTTATTTAGAAACATTATAGATGTTTTGCTATCAGTTTAATGCATTTTCCGCATTAAAAAAAAAATCTAAATCATCCTGTTTTTTAAAGTTCAAATTAGATTGAGTATCTTCTTTTAAATTGGTCAATCCCATTTCATTTAAAGTGCCCACATTATGGGTTATGAAAGGTTCATATTTTGTTGGATGTCCCAAATGTGTTCACGTCAACATGAAACAGACTCAACGACTTGTTTCAGTGATTCAGAGTCAACTGTTTCTTTTGAGAGACATTATACACAGTGCATTTTCAGATATAGAACTACGCTGGATGTTTGTATTCACTTAGAGCTGTGTTACATGCTGCATGATCCATAAAAGGGGCACATTATATCTTCCCATCTTTAATACAATTTTCAAATGTAAACTCCAATGTTTGCATCACAAAACAAATGAGATTTAATTTTTTTTTAATGAGGTTCAAATACAATTTATGTGTTATAAAGTTTTTGATGTCACACAAGGTCAAATGAGCTGGTCTAGTTGGCATAATATATTAAATGTTACACAAAGTCACTGTATTCATATGGGCTCAGTATTTCTCTTTTGCCGATGTATTTGTGTAGTGCCAGGATCAAATAAATAAAATCTGACCACACTGAAAGGTTTCAGTTCCTCATGTGGTCGAGAGTGTTAACATCCCCGAAACTATTACTATATTTACAAAAACTAGATGCGGGGTTTCGACCGACTGTCTTGGCTTTCTCGTGTTTTTGAATTAAGGAAACATTTCACTGAGAAAAAAAAAAATGAGGCCACAAAAATAGAAGAAGAGTCAAACTGTCAGCTGCTTATGGTTTATTAAACAAACATGGAAGAACATTCGCATTCTTCTGTTGCGTTTACTTTACACATAACATACATACATAACGTTTCATGCTTCCTGTTGCTGGGCCACCTGTGGTGCAAGATTATTGTTTGAAACATTTGAAAGGCACTTGGTGTAAATTCAGTAGCTCTCCTGCAGTTAGATGAAAAGAACTCCAGCATCGTAAGAAGAATTAGTTGAGTCAGTTCAAAGAAGGAAAAAAGAGAAACTAATAATTAATTACGCTTTTGTTGCCATACCTCAGTTGTTTCGATTTTTCCAGTAGACAGGAAAAGCTTGATTGATTGAAATGTTTCTGTTGTGTTTTGAGTTGGGAGACGCACTTTGAGGTGAATGAGGTGGAAACGCTACTAAAATCTTTTCACTTTGGTTTTAAGTTAAGTACAGCAGAGATTACCAACAATATATTTAGTATATTTATCAGTTATATTTAAAGTGTCACAGTTAATTACAGGATTGTTTTTATTGCTTTCTAAAAGGGAAATGTGTGAGAACTATCAGAATGCGTATTTTATTTTAAACCAACAGTTATTAAAAATAATGATATTAACGTTGTGCTAAGTTATATGATTAAAAAGAGTAAAATACTATTTCCAAGCAAAGTCTGAAAGCTAGTAGGAATTTCTTGGAGTAAGTTTGCCACCTAGTGGCCACATATAAGAAATGCTTGCGCTATGACATCACCGAGCAAAGTCTGTAAAGGTCATTGCAGTAGGACAGAATGGTAACCAAAACATGGTTAGGCGTGTACACAAATACCATTGAGAGCACTGGATGTTGTGCATATCTTTATGGAGTTAGGGTTAGCTTTCATGAGAGCAGTCCTAACGTATTTGTCAAAGGAAGCAAGAGGAGAGACGCCCATCGGAAGGGCGCCTCTCTCTGTTCCTTAGCGGGTATAAATACTCACTTCCTCTCAGGCAATTCCATCGGCAGCTCTCTCTGGGTGGGGGCGCTTGCAGTTGAACAGAATTGTCCCACCCTGTGGGGTCAGAAAGCTTCAAAGAGGCCTAGAATTCAGTCTGCCCTGAACAGCTTAATGACAGGCCACTCACCCTCAGAGACCTTCCAGTGCTCACAATGGAGTTCACTTCCTGTGTGCGTTACAAAGCTCTCGTATCCACTTCCAAATCTAGCCACAACGTCCAGGAAGTAGCTGTCTTCTTTTATCCTGAGATTTTTAACATACTTTACACACAATGAATATATGTTTAGAAAGATGGTTCTGTTATTGCTACCTTCTCCAGTGACTGTAGTTCTAGTGTATATTCAAACAAAGCGGTCAGGTGTAATTTCAGGTCTACTGTGACTCAACAGATGATTAGAACATCTAGACGACTTTTTCTAAATAAGCTTTTTCTCTTCCGTGGCACAGCCGCAGTGAGCGTGGCGTTCCTGAGCCAGAGAGCGCAAACATCCCACTCCCGGCCTCGGGCTGGGCTCTAGCTGAGAGTGTAGGATGTTTACACTCCCTGAAGCTCATATAGTCTCCCAAGTCAGGCTGGGATGGAGAGATCTGGCCACGGTTTTGGAAAGAATTTCTTGACCCAAGAATACTTGAATATCGCATTACAATCAATGCAAATACAAACACTACGCTTCAGCAGGCTATTACTTAGAATTTTTAGTTTTAGTGTTTATGTTTTAAAGTTTTATTTAGTTTTGAGTTTTTTTACTTCTAGTTAGCTTTTTAGGGCTACCAAAACTAAATGTGCTCCCTTTATATTTTATTTTTACGTCTGTTGTTTAATTTTTTTCTTGCATTTGAAATCACTGCAAAAATAATTTTCTTACTTAAGATTTTTGGTTTCCAGCCAAAATATCTAAAAGATCTTTAATTAAGAAGGATTTTCTAGACTAGTAAAAACTATTGTCTTGTTTAAAAAAAAAAATCGAGTTATTTTGAAACGAGCAAAATAATACGCCAATGGGGTAAGCAAAAATATTACTTTTTATCATTTTAAAATAAGATTAAAAAACTCGCTTAATTTTGACTTTAACAAGACAGTAATTTTTACTTGTCTAGAAAATCTCTTTTAGATATTTTTGCTAAAAAAACAAGACAAAAAATGTTAGTAAAAAGCATTTTTTGCAGTGATTTTGCATCATTTGTAAGTCGCTATGAAGACGTTTATGAAAAAAAAGTTTATGCTTTCATTAAATATGAGTGAGGATAAAACTGTGCAAGTACAAGTTTTTAAAAGAGAGCCACTGATTAAATTCATAAAATATCAGAAGAAATGAGATCATGAAGACCGGTGGATGAAAGTACGTCACTGCCATGACTTTCAGGAATCTAGACATGCCAGTCATTAGTCTTCGAGATAATCTAACCGCTCTATTAATAGAGACGCATTCCTCATCCAGCAGCCTACTGGCTGCTCCTGCTCTGAGGGTAGAAGGACTGTGGGGAGAGTTTGTTTGTGAGGGTAAATAGAATGCAAGGGGTCCTAGAGTCGGTGTCCTAAGGGACAGAGGAGGGGCGGAGGCACTGGATGCTCCCACGGACCAGCGTCATCCGAGGAGCCTCTGCATCGCTCCTGGCCCCTGTCCAGGATCCCTAGCCCACCCTCCTGAAAGCAGCAACCCCTCCTCCCTCCTGAGGATGTGGCCGCTCCCAGCCCCTGTGAACCGACCTGAATGGGAGCTTTTCACATTCTTCAGTCCCCTTTCCTCTTATTGGACAAGAAGGCTCTCTTTCTGCCCCCTCTCTCTATGTCTTGACTGAATCTTCTGGGAAAAGTCATCAGACTTGGTGCCAGCCTATGGGCATAAAGAGGGGTGGAGGACAAGAAACACAGAGAGAAAGAGTGATTGAATTTACGAGGAAGGGGAACAAGAGGGGACAGAGAGATTAAACTGGCGGGGCTGAAAAAAGGCACAAGAATGATTCTAAGAAGGTTTAGTCAATGCAGGCACTCAAAGTTGAACTTACTGCATCATGATGTGGACGCTACTGTAAAAGATCTGAATTATATTAGGTAAATGTACATCACGCCTCCATTTTTTTTTAGTTCTTTAGTTAGAAACCAAAGCAGTAGAAATCTTTTTTTTTTTTCACAAAATATTTCTATTCCAGTCAGTGATCGTGGCCTTCTGGACTGCTTTAGCCATCGCATGGATGCTAAACCTAAAGACGTTCTGTCATTTAAAAAATTAAAGCTTACACTTTTGCATACATTTTGTGGTTATTTTAAAGTGCCCACATTAATGATTTTTTAAAATGACCTTTTATGCGGTGGGTAAAACAGCTCTAAGTGAATAACAATATCCTGCAAAGTCTTATATTGGAAAGTGTAGCGTGTATAAAGTTATTGTCTCTCAAAAGAAAGTGTTGACTCTAAAATCTCAAGCCATGAAACATTAGCACAATGCTCGCTCACTTGTTGCACGCAGACCTGAGAAAACTCGATTTTCACGGTGGTCTGAATGAAAATACAAATTCATCTTTGCCGCTAGGAGTTTGGAAAAACAAATAGTTTAACAAATTGTTATTTGGGAGACGTTACGGAAGGGAAAAATAAATATTATAAGAAAATGAAAGTGTTGACCCTGCATGCATGTCCAACATAATAAGAGGCACTTTAAACTCTTAAGAATTAATTAATTATTAGAAAGTATTATTTTTCTAATCTCTGTGTTCTTGTCCAGAAATTTAATAGCAAGTTTCAGTACGTTTTGTACATTAAGATTTATAAAACACTAATTTACAGTTTATTTAACAATACTGCAGTTTATCATTAGCCCATTTTTATACAAATAATTACATGCTTTGTGTAACTATGTAAAAATTCAGCTAGCTTACTCTAGTAACATTTTTACTCTAGTAACTATGTTGTCATTATAAAGAACAATAAAGTGGTCAGAATGTAATTTTAGAAATCCCTGCTTATTTTTTTATTTATCTGATTTTACTTTCTCACAGTAAAGATGTCCCTGAGGACTGTCTCTCCCCAGGACAGGGTGTC
The DNA here is from genome assembly GCA_032353835.1 of Enteromius viviparus. Taxonomy (NCBI): domain Eukaryota; kingdom Metazoa; phylum Chordata; class Actinopteri; order Cypriniformes; family Cyprinidae; genus Enteromius; species Enteromius viviparus. The sequence continues at coordinate 4,882,306 of JAUCNO010001053.1, forward strand.
TGCAGGGTCAACCTTAAAGAGCTGTCCAGAGTGCTGAAACTGGGTGCTCATTAAATCTGTCACTTATCGCAGACGAAGTGACAACTAAGTAGGAAAAACTTGTTAAAGCTTAATAGAGCAAAATATCACAGAACTTTATGAAAAGGGAAAATATTTTCTGTTAATATAATTATCTGAACATAAAATGTAAAGATCACCCATGCACATTGGCTCAACCAATTATGTGACTTTCTTTTTACAAATGACAACTGAGGCAGACAATTGATTAATGAAGTCTTATTTTATTAAGTGGTTCCTTGCACAATACTATGCCTAAAAAGTGTTGCCAAACAGTTGCTTTTACATTTACAGTGTTGTCTGATAATTCGGCAAGCTTGTAGTCTGCACATAAAAAGTGGTCAAACAAATAAATATTGAGAAGTTGCTGTTGGTGATATAGTTATAATCTATCAACTGGTTCGGTGACTGGACTTTGTAGGTTTTCACTTTGCTGACCCAAAGCTGTTCTTCAGGATCAGATTTCTGTGCTTTCATCACACCCCCTATGGGAGCCTTCATGCAGAAGGTGGGAAAGCGAGAGTCTTGTGTTCTCGGGATCTGTGTTACAAGCCTTTGAAACTCTGAGAAGGAGTGACCCAGAGCTGAGGCAGCTCAGCTAATCTGGGTCTTAGCGCTCCACAGGTGTCGGGGTGGAATGTGTTTTACATGATTGAAAGTGTTAATCTGACACAAATGGCAACCCTTGGCTTCTGATGTTGACATTCGGCCTCTAGAGACAATGTTAACTCTCGCCTGAGCTTGTGGACCAAACCCTGAGCCTGATTCATTCTCAAACCACTGTTTGCTCTTGACGTGCCACAGAGGGATCCATTTCACCCATCTCAGTTCACACAGCTACGCTATTGCAGCTGCTGTGGATTGAAAGCAACATAGCAGAAACAGTCAGCTGTTGGTGTAGTTCACTGTTTCGTATATTTGATAAAAATGTCAGAATGTGTGAAAACCTTTTATAGTTTTTTGTACAACATGCATCAGACAGCCAGTGAATGGACCTTGGGTGGCCCTTCAACTTGCCATATTTGAAAGGGACTAGAAGTAATTGGACCTCAACAACTTACTGTAGCATTATTATCTGTTGGTTTGTTCCAGTGGGTGTCTCCATGTTCTTGGGCGGCAGGTTTCTGGGTTAGAGTAACAGCAGTTGGCTGCTGCAAACATCCGACTGAAAGCTCCATCTTAAGCACCAGCTTCCAGTCAAGGATGTTTACAGTAGCCCGTACTGCCAGCTGACTTCTTGCCCACTATGAAGACGATATGTAAACCTGACACTGGCTGTAACCCTAATGAACTCAAATTTTGCCATTACTGGCACAAAAACTTGACAAACAGCTAAAAATTTGATTTATATCACGAGACTGCAGACTTCAGAAGCCTTTCGGCACTCCTTCCTCTGTGTCCATGGAGATGCAATCATTCCAGCTAGGTTTGGCCCACCTTGTGACACTATGAGGGCTGGTAACCATGACAGAAGAGACATGCCATATTTACATTGAAAACACTGGAAACTCAGCGGCTGTCATTTGTTTTGCCATGACTCTCCCACAAAGAGCCAATCTGATGAAGCTTCACACGGAATGTATCCCTGCTGACTACAAAACTCTCCTAAACACAAACACCAGAGCAGTTTCCTGCCAACCCCCTCCAATCACATAGCGTCCATCTATGTTTATTCTTTAAACTAAGCAGTTAGGACCCCTGTTTTGTGAGGGCTGAGATGGCAGATTTCATCAAGAGTGTCTCAACTCCCTTCAGCGCTAGACCTAAGATTGCAGCTCTAAGAGAAGTGACCTCTGAATGCCCACATAAACTTCAAATCAATAAATCTGCATTATTTTCTGTCATCAGTCGTACTTTCCTGAGAGTGTTTCCACTCATGGCCTCTAAATCTGGAAATATGTGTGAGCGAGTGTCTACTTTGACAAAGTGACAATGGAACAAGTCTCTTTTCCCTCTTTCATGCATCTTCTTTTCTTTGAAAGGAATCTTTTGCTAAAGAACGCCTTGTGCATTCAGAAACTAATTTTCAGTTAGGGAAATGGTTTTGTTTAAAATGTTTACTAGATGCGTTTTATCATGCGTTTAATCAGCTGTTTATGTATTTTTAGTCTTTTTCTTTACTTTATGTTATGAAAATATTACTTTATTTTAGATTTAAAATAAATAAATAAACAAGCATTACATAAAATAATGAAAACTATTTGTTTTCATATTATATCTAAGTCACTAAAAATGTTTTAATAAAAATCTTTCCTGACCATTTGTAATAATTGAATTTTCTCGCTTCACTAACTACTACTGATAATAATAATACACATTACAATATATAAACATTTGACTAATTATATTTATAGCTTTAATATCAATTAATCTAAAAAGTAGCACAATCTGTTAATTTAATATTTCTGTGTTATTTGCATTAAAAGTTCAACTCCCATATATTCTCATATATTATATTATATAAATTAATTGTTAAACTTTATTAAATTATTTATATTATAATAATATATTTTATTTTTCCATAATGCATATTTTTTTCATTTAGCTTGTAAGAAATAAAACAGCCATTAAAAAGGCTAATCAGTTACTGGGCATGATTTATATTTTCACAAGTGGCCTTTATTTTACTCTATACAGCTTGTGCCTAAAGTGTATTTTCTGTCTGATAAACAAGACATCTGGTTGAATTAAGTAAGATCAGACGATTTAAAAACCTTCTGTTTTATGAACATTGCATGTACCCTGCTTACAACAGCTATATAACGTGCATATTCACATTTGTGTGTATGTAAATTCAACTTGTAACTTTCATCTCCATGCTATCCATAAACCAGCCGTCAGTAGCATGTGAGACAAATAAAAGGTTGCTAACGAGACGTGGCTCAAAGTGTGTGTGTGTGTGTGTGTGTACTTAACAGTGTGTTGAGAACGTGTACAGGGTCTGCTCTGCAGTGCACTGACTCTGGTGAAACTCCCAGGGTCCCATATCCCTCCCAGTGTTCAGGTCACGGCGGGAACAAAGCAAACTTTATCAGACCACTGCAATCCCACATTCCTCAGATTCTTAGCTCTTGGCAACCGCATAGCATGTAGTAAGGCAGAGACACTGGGGGAGGGAATTGGGGGAAGGGGTGGAGAGCAAGGAAAGAGAGCGAGACTAAAAGAAAAAAGGAAAGGATCTGGCTGGGAGTTGGAAGACACACAGCCTCCACCCAAACAAGGCCTCTGATCATATCAATTACTGCCAATGTTTCCGTTTACCAATAGCTTCGAGGGTCTATTTTTTGATAAGGCACAAGTGACATATTTGGTTTGATTTTGATGCGTTACTTGATGCATTATAATAATTATCCATTAATATAATAACTAATTATAATATGCATTAATGAAAATAATGGCACAGTGAAGTAGACAAACACATTTTAACCTAAAACAGTCATACTTTTCACAAGTCCAAACATTTTCTTTCCAAAGTTCCAAACATACAGTAACAACACCCTGACCAAACCTGACCTGAATCTATTGAATTAATTTGATGGTTATTACGCTGTATTATGCTATTAAAAATAGCATAAAACATTCCCAGACAAGGCAAAGTCACTGAAAGGTCACAAAGATCAGACTCTAAATTGCACTACCTCTTAATTCTTTCTATTCTGTCTCAGACTGAGAGCGGAGTAAAGCAGAAACTTCTAAAATAACCCTGTATACACTGGTCCCAGGATTTTGTGATCGTCCTGTTCTTTCTGAGTCTGAAAATACCACCCTTGTGAGCGGCACTCTGATTTCCCCTAGATCAAGGGCCTCATCAAAGCATTCTTCCCTAACACAGACTTAAACTGCACTTCTCATGAAGGCAGTTGCCCTGTGGGATGGGCAGATGAGGTTAAGTCAATGTCTAGAATGCTGCTCTGGCTTTAACAGTAACCACAGCTTGTTACCTATTCAACACATTTGTCAAATCAGTCTGATTCAGAGGGCATCGGTTATGCATTGTGAGAATGATTTTCAAAACTAAATTGTAGTCTTATATATAAAAATACACTCCTAAAAATAAAGGTGCGACATGATCCCAAAAGAATCTTTCTATTTCACAATCTTTCTATTTCTTTGTGGTCTTTCAGATTATAAAAAGGTAAGAAAGTGTTTGCTTTCTGATACAGTTCAAATACTCTGTCATCAGTTGGACAAATATATTGAACATTTGCTTTGATGCGTTTGGTTTAAACAGAATATTCGCATCTTTGTACAGATATCAGTGTTGATTTCCAACACAAGGAACAAGTGGATAGTTTATTATTAATGGCTTCCTAGATGGTGTCTGAGGACTGATTGGAGTATTTTGTTTTGTAAATGAGGCACAGTGTCATGAAGTGTTCACAAAGAGACATTTGTTGGAAGATGAAGCTGTACTAGATTTGACTACAGTTGCATTACCATAAGTAAATAATTTCATAATGCTTTGTCGGGAAAAGACCATTTTTATCATGTCAAAACAATCACATTCAATTGAGAGAGGGGTAATTATACTGTTTCCTATGCAATGATGTTAGTCAATTATAAAGGCGACCGATTCCTGTCGCCCCTTAAAAAAGGTTGTTACTACAGATTTACTACAGGTCACATTAATTAATTTATTTATTTAACATGAATTAACATTATAAGTATGCCTAAAGTAACATATTCAATTAATTAAAAATCCATACCATGACACCATTAACTACTTATAGATATTAATTTTCTTTTGTGTTTCCTGATTTATAAATGCCACGAAACCACACTGTCCCATTTCTAATGTGATGCACCTGAGATGATATTTTAAACCTGTTTCACACAGAATCTCTTGTTTCCATTCACTCACATTGCTTTAACTCTCTGTCTCCTTATTTCCAGGAACCCAAAATCACCCAAGGCAGAATCGGATGAGCGAAGGCCTCTCAGACCTTGCTGGAGGTCACACTCCTTTGCACTCGATGGGCAGTTAAACACAGTTCCCTGATTCCAGGCACGAAACTCACAGCAAGAGAACAAGTCATCTGTGTCACCAGTACACTGATTAACAGAAAATGCTAACTCTCAGAGGTCAGCAGGAAGTCATGCCACCCAACACTTACACTCTAATGGCTGCCTTGTACAACTGAATTAGAAAGAAAGCATGAAATGAAGAATGAAAAAGACTTACTTAATGTGTCAAATGCAATAATGAAGGGTTTAATGAATAGGTCTTGACACTCTGTCATCCACTTTCTTGTGCCAACTCACCCAGCTACACTGCTAACCCATGACGGATTAAAAAAAAACTTTTAAATCATCTTTGTGAACTGCAGAGGTTACATTTGATTGGCTGTTTACAGAGATGCATAACTCAAAGTAATGTACTGTGGTACAGATGTGACAATAAGATAAGAAGGAACTGCTGGCCTACATATTCTTACTGTTCAAAGACATAATTCAAAGCCATAAAGGCCAATAATGATAATGATAATCATAACTATGAAGTATAAATCATCCTAATTCTGTGAGAATATGGAAGTCTACAACATAACATAACTTTAACAATAACGGCTTAGTAGAACAATACCATTTTTTCCAGTGGATAAATGCTAAAATAAATGCTGAAATAATTTTTTTCCAGTGGATAAATTCTAAAAAGTTTGATAGCCAATCAGAATCTATCTGGCTTACATGTAAAGCAACATATGACAAAACTACAGTGCATACTTATAATAAACAGAACATTATACACACTAATGTGTATATTGGTGTGGGCGCTAATATAGTTAGGCTATCATTACTGTTATCATTCTTGACAAAAAAAAGCCCTTAAAATGTATTTACTTTCATAAATATTCAATCTTACAATTATTCATATACTTTTATTTGTAACCTATTACCTAGGTTGAAAAAAAATCTTTCCAAAGAAACTTTAAGTAAACAAAAACTCCATAAACTTGCCAATTTTACAAAATTACATTCCCTCACAACATCCACATGTAATCAAATATGGCGTCTGACGAAGGTGTATGAAAGCAGTTGATTTTACTAGAGCAGCGGGTTTTTTTTTAAGTCAGAGCGTCCATGTCTTCGCCCACTGATCCCTCTCTGAGCGGGTTTCTCTCAGTATGGGCAGGAAATGGAAAACCCGGACTGGAATCAGAGGCGGGTGATTACAAGACTCTCTACATGGGCCAGACCGGCTTTTATCTTGTGAGCTGCTTACTGATTTGGCTGATGTCCAAACTGGCCAATTATAATAATTATTTAATATTGTATCTTAATTATTATAACACATACAATCCGCCTGTCGCAGAGAAGATCAGTAGGAGGGAATACCTGCTGCCTCTTTCTTATATAACTTAGGCGAATCACATGAATAAAATAGATAGAAATCGATTAAGCACTTATACAGTAACTTGTCTAACATTTCTTTTCTTTTCTCTTTTTTCCCCACAACGGAACAATTTCCTGGACTTGGACTGCCTACTTTACAGCGCAGTTTTCTTGTTGAAATGAATGTACAGTACAAACTCTTAATGCAGCATATGAATACCACTCACCTACGTTACAACCAGAATGTCTGTATTTCTAAAAAAGATCCGTCTGATGAACTTTCTATTGCACACTTGCCCGTGACGTCTCCTCCAGCGCTGACAGCAGAAATGCCTTGTGAGAAAATAAACAAATGTCCAGAAAGGATGCCATCTCTCCACTTCGACTGATACTTGCCGTGTTCTCGGTCTTCTTAATAACTTTATCATGTCTTTAACTCAACGATAACCCGCCCTCGCGTGATTTAAAGTTACTGGTCAAAGCAAACAAGCGCGATATATTTGTCCACACTCTTGGGAACCGCCACAAGTGTGTAATTACGTAATTATCTCACGCGACGCGACAAAAAGAAAGCCACCGTTATTATCAACTAATATTATACTGATTTGCTTGAAGTTTAGTAGCGTCGTGTGTCGCTCTTTTGCAATGTAGACACGATGTTAAGAGCCTATAATAAAGCTTTGTAAGATGGCAACTGTAAGAAGGGGGGCTGCTTGACTTGGTCGTCGTCTGAGCGCTCTGTAAAGCTGTCACCCACTCTGGCCGATCTGTCACTCCTGACTTTTTCTATGCGGATTCCTGAGATTAGGCCCGCCCCATTTCTGTCATCGCTGTCGAATGATGACCAATCAGCGGGCGAAGCGCTCGTATCCATGATGGTGCCAGCGTTTACATACACTGAATGACCCCTTGACCGCTGTGCTGTTATATTTGATTATTTTAAATAAGTCTTTTGTATTCTGATAAAATTCACATAGGTGAAAAAAATACTTTGCTTTTCATTTTCATCGTTTCTGAGCCCAGACTTTTATTAAATAAACCAGAATATTGAATTAACTTTGGATAAAAGTCCCTGCAAAATATCTAAATGCAAAATATAAATTTTAAATGAATGCATTGCAGCTGATTTAGTATCAGTTCTAATGTTTAGATAATTTCGCAAATAGATTTGTTTAGATAATATTTATACATTTGTAGTTTTCTAAGTATATTACATTGTGTGTGGCTAAGTGTATTGACTCCAAAATAAAAGCAGTACAGTTAGATGAGTATAAAATATGCTTAATCTTTAGTTTTAAAATAACTTTTCACATAAAATAGATTACATACTCAAGTGAGGGACAGTTTGTGAGTGCCACCAATTTAATATTAAAATAACAAAATACAAAATATTGAAAAGGGGGTCCTTGCAAATATTCAGGTAAAGTGATTATAAAGTAGTATAAAAACTAATCTAATAGTAACATGGCACCATTCCATGAAAAGGTTACTGACCTTGAGGTAAATGCTAGTCTTTTTACACTATTTTTACAGCACATTATATATATATATAAGAATTTGTTAGTTTAATATTATTTGATATATATATTTAATGCATGTTTTATGTTCCTGCATATTTAAGGGGGAAACAAGACACAAAGGACAGAGAGGTCATGACTTGTCGGTTTTGTCTTTGAGAGGACAAAAGCTGATGCTGTTTTGCATGTTCCCGTGTGGAATATTTTGAACACAAACTAACCGCCGAGGGCAGAAAAACTGGTTTTTGGGTTGTTGATCTTTATAAAGACAATTCACAGTTGGAACTTGCAAGCTGGTCTGTGTGTTGACACAATAAGCAGAAGCTTGTGTACTTAAACTGTCATGAGGGTCAGAGCATTACGATTTGAAGGCCACCTCACTTCACTACACTGTAGATGAAAACAACAGAACTGATGTTATCAGTGCCAGTTAATTTAAAATGGCACATAAGTGACCCACAACTAGGGTTGCAAAATTCCCGGAATTTTCAAAGATGGAAACTTTCCATGGGAATTAACGGGAATTAATGGGAATAAACGGGAATTAACGGGAATTTATGGGAATAAACTGGGAATTTTCAAAATTTAAAGGGTCACAACACCCTAAAACACTTTTTTTGAGTTGTTTACAGATATATACATGTTTTACATTGCTTAAAACAGTAATATATGTCACTAAAA
>JAUCNO010001053.1:4897649-4913893 GCA_032353835.1 Enteromius viviparus
GTAAAGCGCTTTGGGGTGTATGACCATACATGATAAAGCGCTATATAAGTGCGATATTCATTCATTCATTCATAAATGGTATATTTAAAAGCTTGAAATAATCAAACTTTCCAACGCTTCATATGAGAAAGAACAATGAAGGATAAAACAATTAATTAGAATGATTCAGACTTTCCAAAGCTACATACAGAGAGCCATTCAAATCATTTGGTCTTTTTACAAACAGAGTTGGGAGTAAAGCGTTACAAAAGTAATACATTACAGTAATATACTACTTTTTGTAGTGCAGTATACTTGGAAGTTTCCACCTTCAATTGGGCAAGGGAAGTAATCATGACTTGTTATTGTTTGGCATGCTAATAACCTTGAAGTGACACCACCGAATGGATGGATGTGTTTGGGTAAGGCAGGGATGTAAATTAAAAAGTGAGAGGGAGATATTGTGACAGTGATTGAACGTGTAATGAAAGGTTGTGAATCATACAAACCAGCTCTTCCCATCTTACCAGATAGGTTTGCCAGCAAATTTAGGCTTCAAGATTCCTCCAGGTGGAGCCCCTGATTCAGAACAAAAATATTGCCAATATATCAGGTCTACATGTTTTGTTTCAGTTTGGGTTTAATATGAGTTCTATTATATGCATGCTTTTATACACCTTAGTAAGGTTAGACACCACAACACGGATGACAATTTAGCAGTGAGGGAGAGACACACTATAAAACTCACAACTTTCAAAAACATTTCAGGTGGTTTTTGCTTCCCAGCCTCCTTTTCATTCATTTGTGCCTAAAACATTTAACAATACTGTAGCTTTACAACATGTTGCCACTGTTTCCTTCTGACACACTAAAGCAAAAGACGGAAATAACTGACATAAAACCATTTTTAGCTTGTGAAAATACTAATGTTCCGATCATTTTGGTCACCGCTGTAAATGTAAATGTGATAAAATCCTACTTTTTCCTCAAATTACCTATTTTTTGTTTCTTTAGGTGAAGTATGCAAAGTTTTTAATGCTCTCTTCCTGTTTGTCAGCCTGTTTCCTGTGGGCATGAGCAATCTGAGCTCAGTGCTACAGATGGAGTCCAGGGGAACACCTACAGTATGTGAAGTGTGGGATGACAGCATTATGGCTGTTCTGTTAGTTACGTTCAGCTGTGCACTTGAATGCAGGCATTGAGGAGTGTTACTGGGCGAGAGCCAGGTGGATGTGCTTTCCTTTCTCTGGGGTCAGCGGACAGATCCATGCTGGTCCCACAGAACCAGGTGCTCACAGAGAATCTCATGGAAATCCTTTAATCCTTTAATAAATGAGACAATTGTTGGCATAGAGTGAGAGGATAGAGCTAAAATGAAAGTCATGTTCTTCGCAAGCGATCTTGCTTGCATAATCTAATGTATTTTTAAGTGAAACAGGATATTCAAGTAAGGAGACACATGAGATTATATTTTTTTTTTTTTTCAGGAGACAAATCCTTTTAAGTGATTTCAGCCAAAAATTGAATTAATCTCATTACTGTCCAGGCGAAACAATTAAGATGTTTAACAGACCTCGTTTGTGATTTGTCCTTGCTCTGGAAGACTGTACAGTTGCGGTATTTACTGTTAACAACTAGATTATTAACTAGATATTGTTTTTATGGGACACACCAACATCTTGTTTTTAGTGGTGATAGAATTTCATCTTCCGTTTCCAGTTATGTTGATTTGAGTTATGATGCTCATCATGATTTTTACCACAGATTAAATGTGTTGCAGTTTTGTGTCTGGCTGAAACTAGTGTAGAATAGACCATCTGTTTGAATCGTTGCCATCATCAGTGTTCCTTGTGATTTTCTTTGACATTGGATTCATAAGTCAGACAGCAGGCATAGTTTACAGTGCCAAGCAATGTTGGGCAAGCTACTCAAAAAGTGTAGTTAGCTATGGTAACAAATACTGTACGAGAAAAGTAGGTACAATATGATGAAAACAATCATGTAGAGAAAGTATATCAGTATCTTTCATGTCAGAGCCAGCAGTTGACCCATGTGACAGAATTGAGAAAATGTCCTCCAGTTATATAGACTCAATCGTGGAATAGAATGTGATTATTATTAGACATACACAACGATTACCACATGAATGATGACCATCCATGCAAACACACACACACACACACACATACAGTATACATGTACTGTATGTATGTGTAAATACAGCCATCCATATATATATATACATATGTGTATATACAGTATATGTGTGTGTGTGTGTGTGTGGCTGTGGTCATCATTCGTTTGCAGATACACATGTAGAATTACTTTAATCTGATTTCTGAATCTGCTAATAAGAAAGCTATGAAAACTGTGGATATTTGCTCCGCACTTAAACTTTTTGTGTAGGCTATCCTTTTAAAAAATAGCCCTTGCATTTTTTCTCTTATTTTTCTTTCTTTAAAGAGTATTTTGTTTTCCTTTTTATTGTCTGTTCAAATGTCAGTTTTGTGGATAATTTGTTTTTTATGCTAATCTGTATGTTTTTGATTTTAGCATAAAAAAAAAACTTTCTTGCAAGATACTTTTCTTTGCCAATTTGAGTCAGTCCACGTCAGTCGTGCTCTTTAACCAATTAGATGTGACCTTGCCATTTCAACCAGTCATAACCAACCAGGAGCGCAGCTTACGTAAATCCTGATTACATGAAATAAGGTTTAAACTTACGGACTTGTTACTATGACAGCAAGTCCCGGATGTGTGTCGAAGAACCGAATGGTCCAAGATCAGGGCAAATTCACAACCATCAAATCCAGCCAACTGAGTTAGCAATGTACGAACGAAGATCCCATGTGTACAATGAAGTATACTGCTGTGTTTTGATGTTGTGGGTCTATTTTTCAGTTGAAGGTCCTGGGCATCGTATTTAGGCAAAAGGCATCATGGATTCTATTAAATACCAACAGATAAATCTAAAACTGACTGACCCTGTTAGAAATCTTATAATGGGCCATGGTTGGGTCTTCCACTGGTACAATAATCCAAACACAAACATCAAAATAAACACAAGAATTAGTCACTGAGCACAAAATGAAGCTTTCGCCATGGCTGTCCCAGTCCTCTGACATGAACCCTTCACAAAATGAGTGAGGTGAACTAATGAGGAGGAGTACCATTATGGAGCCGGTATTCTTAAGGATCTGGAGAGAATCTGGATGTTATCGGGTGTTCTCCAAACTCTTCAGGCATTAGAGGAGAAAACTTAGAGCTATTATCTTGGGAAAAGGACGTAGCGATAATTAGGTGCCAATAATTGTGGCTAACATGTATTGGAGAAAAACATTTATTTATTTCATCATGAGTTTTTCTCCCCATTTTTAATAGTTTTACTTTAATGATAAGTTAGAATTTTGTAATCTTTTTAAATTAAAAAGCCATTAGTCTGTGTTCCAGGTGCTGCTCGCGCCAAAACATCGTTTCTCTAGACAAGTTCATTAAATCATATCACTAATGCATTAAATCATATTTATATTGTGTCTAAAATTATATATATGGTAAGAAAAAGACAATTTACCTCTCAAACATACATATCTTAATTTGATGTTGCTACAGTATAATACATTGAAAGTTTAAACGTATTAGGTCTAATTTTGTTCTGAAGACTGAAGTTATCCAGTTAGTAATGAGTAACGCATGTAGCTAGGTTTGTAGCTAGGTTTTTCTCTGTTCGCACAAGCTCTGTGCGTGATGTGAATCCTCATGTTCTGATGCTTCATTTGATGTTGCTTTAATACGTTAAAATGTATAATATTTTAATTTTGTTTTTAAGATGAAGGTTGTAATGTGTAACGATGCCGGCAGATCACTTGATTTTATTTCCCTTACAAAAGTGGAAACAGCTTACAATGCTCGTTCAAGAATAAGACATTTTTCGAAACTATTTTAAATATTTATTTTATTTGTGTACAATCATAATAAAAACAGTTGTGTATTTGTAGATAAAGGAAACTATTGGATGCCTCTTTCTAACTAACTCTTTCTGACTTTCTGTTCATTAGACAATCCTGAAAAAAGATATTGCAGTTTCTGCAAAAATATTAAGCATATTAAGTTTTCAACAATGTTTAATGGAATGTTTCTTGACCTAAATCAGCGCATTATGCATCTGTAACAATACTTCTGTTTTTACAGTTTTTTTTTTTACATTCTCATATAATTTCAATCCATCTCAAAAAGTACATAAGGGTTACCACATCACTATTAAGAAACAGAGTTCAACTAATAGCTTTGGTATTTGTAGACGCTTCTGCCCAAAACTGGTTTCCAGTGTAGTGATTTAGTCCAATAGCCCATCATATACATGCTGTTTGACAGTTGTGAGTGACAGATAGATTGGCAGGTCATCAGTGGCTGAGCTCCCCAGAAGCTTTTCTCAAGCCACTTATGCATATGAATGAGAGACCTCTGGAGAAAGGAGGGTGGGCTCGACTACAGCAATGAGGGAGGTAAAGGTTAGTGAGGGGGTGGCACAACCCTAATGACCCCAATTCTACCACCCTGATAAAAAGCTGTATTTCTCCTGCTAAAGGGGCTTTGTGCTTTCCTTCCACTTGCCTCATGGGAACTTACTTTGAGTGTGTGCTGTAAGGAGAGGGTCGCAAGAGCCAGACATGGCAGTCGGCCATTCCCAATGAACAATGCCAGAGAATAGCTTTATTTGTCAGGGTTTCTTCAAGCTGTATATAGAGGAGCTTTTGGAAAGGATGAATGGCTTCAGACCGCTGGCCCACTCTCACCCTCAACTGTCTCAGCTCTATTGATTAACCCCCCCGCTCGGCTGAGAAACGGGGGCAGATACTGGAGTTTACAGATTATGTCAATTAGCGAGAGCCGGTGGTCCCAGTTTAACTCTTGCCTGTGCAACCCACCCAGGCTAGGGCTCTCAGGGCCCAGAGGTCAAAGTTTGCGACCCTGCTGCCAAAACACAGAGGCTTGTCGCTCTGCGTGACCTTTCCAACAACCTTGACCCCTGGGGGGCCCCTACATTGGTTTCTTTCACAAAGCAGTGACAGAGAAGCCTTACTGTCGATGATTCGCCAGGGAAATGGATTTATTTATCAGATTCTGTTGTTTTTCCGTAGAGGCGTAAATCTCCCCGGTGGACGTGTTTTTTCTGTGAGGCATTCAGCAGGACTGAAGCAGCATGATGGACTTTACAGATGCTGCACTCTTAAATTATGAGCTCCTGTGCTCACGATTAATTCTGCACTGCTGATGAGAGTCGACCAATGCGTCCACCTTAAAGGATTTTTCAAGTAAGAAGCCATGAGTGCTTCCACTGCGGAGGGTCTCGCTGTATCCTGTGGAACAGAGCTCCCATTAACACCAGCAGAGCTGTCTCACTGCACATCCCATTTGTCCGGGAATGCAGACACGTTCAGGTCTCAATAGTGTAGGCTACTTCAGGAATGAATGGAAGATTTTGCCTTCTCAAGTGTACGTATCATTATATTAATGAATAATTTAACAAATTAAACTACAGAGTTTCATGCAATTTCTGTTTGCCCAGTAATGTTCCTAAATATTGCTTCATTAGACCAATTAAACCAACTCATTACACATTACACAAATGTATTTTTTATGAATCAGTTCCAACTGTCCATTTAAGTGAATCAGTTCAAGAGCGAATGATCTGTTTGCATATTACTCACAAATGCTCACTGAAGTGTCCATGTGCCAATTTCTATTTGATTTATTCTAATTTCACATGTATTTAAAAATAGGAAATCCACACACTGGGTAGGGAAAGTATTCAGACCACCTTAAATCTTTCACTCTTTGTTATATTGCAACCATTTGCTAAAATCATTTCATTTTGATTTAAAAGTTCCTGATCATCCTTGAGATGGTTCTTCACCTTTATTTGAGCCAGCTGTGTTTGATTATACTCACTGGACTTGATCAGGAAAGCCACACACCTGTTTATATAAGACCTTACAGCTCACAATGAGTGTAAGAGAAAATGAGAATCATGAGGTCAAAGGAACTGCCTGAAGAGCTCAAGGAATTGTGGCAAGGCACAGATCTGGTCAAGATTAAAACAATATTTCTGCAGCACTTAAGGTTTGTAACGCCCAGTGGCATCCATAATCCTTAAATGGAAGACATTTGGGACGACCACCCTTTCTAGAACTGGCTGTCTGGCGAAACTGAGCTATCGGGGGAGAAGAACCTTGGTGAGAGAGGTAAAGAAGAACTCAAAGATCCCTGTGGCTGAGCTCCAGAGATGCAGTCAGGTGATGGGAGAAAGTTGTAGGAAGTCAATCATCACTGCAACCCTCCACCAGTCGGGGCTTTATGGCAGAGTGGCCCAACGGAAGCCTCTCCTCAGTGCAAGACACATGAAAGCCTGCATGGAGTTTGCTAAAAAAAACACATGAAGGACTTAAATATGGTGAGAAATAAGATTCTCTGGTCTAAAGAGACTAAGATAGACCATTTTGGCCTTATATAAGCGGTATGTGTAGAGAAAACCCGGCACTGCTCATCACCTCTCCAATACAGTCCCAACAGTGAAGCATGGTGGTGGCAGCAATTACCTTACCCTCCAGAGTGCTCAGGACTTCAGACTGGGTGGAAGGTTTACCTTTCAACAAGACAATGACCTTAAGCACACAGCAAAAATAACGAAAGAGTGGCTTCATAACAACTCTGAGACTGCTCTTGAATGGCCAAGCCAGAGCCCTAACTTAAACCCAATTGAGCATCTCTGGAGAGACCTGACAGAGGATCTGCAAGGAGGAATGCCAGAGGATCCCCAAAAAAACTTGTTGCATCTTTCCCAAAAAGACTCATGGCTGTATTAGATCAAAAGGGTGCTTCTACTAAATACAGAGCAAACAGTTTTTCTTTTTTAATAAATCTGCACAAATGTCAACAATTCTGTGTTTTCTTTCAATATTTTGTACCATATTGACACTGGTGTACATTAATGAGGAAAAAATCTGGTGCCACGACTTAAAAGCATCCTGTCTCTGTAATACTCTGTCTTATAAACATTCTACCTAAATTGTTGCATTCAATTCAATACAACAATTTACGTAAAGATGGATTTGTGATCAAATTGCCCATAAATTAGTCCTGCTCATGTTTTATGAACGAGGCACAATGTGTGTGGTATTGTGTGCATATTTAAAAGGTTTAAATCATTTTGCTAGAAGCTGCCAGTGCTTCAGAACCTGATGTTGACCTGTTTTTGTTTGTATGGTGGTGGTTGTTTTTTTAGAAGCAGGTTAGGCAAATGATCTCTATTAAATTATTCTGTATTTTGTCATATGGCTAGATATTTTGTCATAATAGATTTTTTGCTTTAATGCAGTATAAGCGGTAGAAAGAATGACAATTTCTGTAAAAAATTTGGAATTTTGGAAAAATGTACCTCCATTTGCATCTATAAATATATAATTTCAGAGCAGATTATCAAATAAAGACTTTTTTCATGTGGTTCTTAAGAAATACTGTATTTTTAATTCAAAACAACTAACATATTTTTTATATGTATTTGAATATGTATTATGTATTTTGTTTTTCTATTAAAGTAAACTTGCTCGTTAGATCACCTGGTAGAACAAACAAAACTTTTAACATCACTTGCTGGACATTTCACTTTGAAAGTAATGCAAAACATTCAAGAAGCCACATTATATCATAATATCGCCACAGACAATGAGCCTTGATTGTGTTTAGTGCCTGGTTTTAGAAAGACTGCAGATGGTTAATGATTAAAACATTCATTTTTGCTCTGAATTACCCAAAACAGTATTGCAACAGGTATGTCTGCAAAGACAGTGGAGGGTCCGCTGATCTCTCAGCCAGTTTTCAATCAACAACGCGCCTGCAAGAACAGTAGCAGCAATTGAACAACACAAAGGCGCCATTCTCCATCCCTGCTGATGGATCCGAGATTACTGGGGTGAGATAAAACCAGAGAGAGTGAGGGTTTGGGGGCCACTCTTGGCTGCGCCCTGCATTCCCGGTGATATTAACCTTTCAAGGAAATCAGTATGACACAGAAGCTGACAGAGGGTCTAAATTATCTCTTGATTGCTGGTGTGGTGGGCTGTTTATATCATCGGTCATCTGGCACAAAGCAGAGCCCTGTTCTCCCTGTCTGCTGCCGTCAGGACTTTTTTAATTACGATAAGTGACCTTTGCGGTGATGCTGACAGAAGGATGAGAGTGAGGGGCCAGGACTGTCCGCCTGATAAGCTTCTATAAGAAGACTCTTTCTCTTCTGGTGTCCTGTCTCTCTCTCCTGCACTGTTATCTCATGTTCAAGTCTCACTGGATCTTTCCTCTCTTTCTTTTCAGTCTAATTGAGCACGTCTCCATTACTTTCAAATTTGTTCATAGGTTGTACAATCTGATTCAGTGTCGCGGCTGTTGTTTCAGCAAAAAACACATTAAGTTTGTTCTAGAAAATCAAGTGTCATTGAATAGAACTGAACATCAGTTTTTCTGTAGAACTAAATGTCATGGATCAAAATGACCAGAATTTCTTATATTCTACGGTATATTTCAGGCCATAGAAATTAATTCTATAGCTTCAATAAACTCTCCTAGAAAGTCTTACTCTTCCCTTTGACTATGAGAATTTCTAAATACATTTTTTTTTCTCATCATAGATGTTTTCAGCAGTTGATCAGTGATTAGTTCAAAGTCACAGTGGTCTGGTTCTTTTATTTTAACTCACAGGTTCACTGACTTGCAGTTTTTAACTCAATGAAGTTGTATCTGTAAATAATGACTTAAATTTCAATTTGTAATTTTATCATCACACAGAGCAATCACATCTTTTCAGAAGACTCTATATGTAGCATGAGGGTGAGTGAATGATAAATATATTTGAATAGCATTAGCCCTTGACCTGCTCGCATTTCTATTTTATTTCTATTGTACCTCTATTGTAGTAGTTTAAATAACTGTGAAAGGCCTTTAAGCTCTTATAAACAAATTGCAACAGGTAGTATTTTAGAAATGAATTGTCTAATAAATCGATTTGCAACCGACTGTAACATTATCAAAAAGGGGGGAAAAAATGCAGGGCATGTCCTTGGTTCTTGGTTCTATATCACCAGAGAAACTATTGTTGCAATGAAACATATGCATGGATAATTTGCATGCATTTAGACAACAGGTTTGGCTGGAACTTTTAAAAGATTTTGAACAAGACATCAAAAACAAACCGAAGATATTCTAAAATCTTGTGTATATGTACATATTTCTATATCCAGAAACACATGCATATATACTGTATGCATAAAGTGGTGCACATCCTGTTATTGGACAGTATGTCTGGTGATCAGCTTATGTTTAGGACATCATTATGACTCTGCAGAGGGAGCCCAGATCAGACTGTGGTGTTGTGTTTGGTGTGATGTAAGCTGTGTGGAGAGTTTTTGAATGTGAGAGGTGGGGGTGGCATGAGCTGGCAGATCCCCGCAGACAATAGGCCAGTAATGAGAGGTTGCTTATCCAAGAAACACAATACCACTGTCCGCTGGAGGCTGGAGGAGGCATTTGTTCCTTGATCTCAGATAAATTACTGCTTTTTTCAGTGCCTATTCAATTTTACAGAGATTGAAACTATTGGGCATTTGCCTGACTTGTTTAAACAGGTTGGCACTTGGGTTTGTTCTTACCAGCAACTGCTGGCAAAAAGAAATGCATGTACTGTATAGTGTCAGTCTTTATCTGATTTTGGTGATTTAGCTATCTGATAAACATTAGGCTGAGCTTGTTGCATCTCCATTTGTGGTTTTGTTGTGTGTTTATGTCATGCAGTGCCATTATTATTTTAAATGAATAGCACTTTGCCTTAGAGTTAGCTCTATATTCAAATAAAAGTGAATGCGGTATATATGCTGTCAAACTCCAAAAATGATGATAAAGCACTATAAAATGATTATAAAAGTAGGTTGTACAAATGTATGCTATTTCGCCTAACATCAGACAGAGCCAAACTATAAGTCATTTTCCACTGTTAATGTGCTCTTTGATGGGAAATTCAGAGGTTTGAGATAACTAGAGGGAAAGGGAATGACGGGTGTTTCATTTTTTGGTGAACTGAATGTTCTGAGGGTAAATAACAAACTGGCTAAATCCTTGTGGTGTGCAAATGTCACCAAAAACATAAGATAATATTGATAAAGAGGTTCCGGATCTCTGATTAAACAGAACTAGCATAGTTATATTTTTAACTTTTTATTACAGTGAACTCCTTTTTCCATACCATGTATGTATATTTGTAGCAATATATAATAATTTTAGTAAAAAATAACTGTATAGAAAACACAAACAAACACCTCACCAACCAAACTGCTTTGAATGAGTCCAGAGTCTGTCATAAGCTTGGCTGATATGCTGAGCAGAGAAATGGTCCGGACTTGCTCACAGGGCTGCGGTTGAAGTATTTGGGCCACCGTCCTGACCAAAACTTTACAATCCATCAGCTTTCTTACCTCCCACGAACTGGAATCATGTCCCATCCTGGCACTAATGATCACAACTGTATCTTCATAGTATATAATAAAAACTTTTTATTCCTTATCTACAAAATAAAAGATACAAATAAAAACCATTTTTGTTCTTTTATCATTTGTTTGAGTGGGATCTGGCCATTAAAATCAAATATGTGCTCATTAACCGAGTGCACTCTTTAAAGCTCTTCACAATTTTCTCACATTGATTGAAAGGGTTGTCAAGGTCTTCTCGAAAAGTCCAATAGCTTGTGCTCTGAATGCGGGAACCAGGAAAGTATCACTAAAATATGCATGAGCATCATAAGTGTGCTGATTGCTGCATAAACAATAAATTTTATGTAGATACAGTTGCCAACAGAATGTAGCTGTACTTGATGATGAATTAAGTCCTAAGCAGTTTCCAAAAGCCATTTCTTGAGTAATGAAGTACATCTGTACTAACTGTGGGAATTAGGCATGGATACGGTCTCTGAAAGAGTTATTGAAAGACTCAGGGCCCTCTATAGACAGAAGACTCATTGGTCACTGGAAGACTGTGTGATAGGTGGGACACTGATGAGACTTCATGTATTTAATGGCAAACTTGAGTTCCTTGCTCTTTTTGTCCCACTTGTGGATGGACATGAGCAGCAACTGTTGGTCCACTTTGCGGCCCATGATGAGGAAGTTGCTCCCGAGATTGTCCAGTTGCGAGCAGGGACAGTTGGCTCCGTTTTTGATGTATAGCGTAAGCTTCTTCAGGTCTTTCTTCCTCAGTATCCCCATCTTCAGAACCTTCTTCTTCTTTTGTGCTGCGATGAGCTTGCGATCACCCTTTTCCTTTTTCACCTCTTTAATCTTCATCTTGAGTGCTGTTGATAAAATATAGATAACCTTCAGTAATTTACAACATATTTTGCATGTTCATGGTTCTCTGATGTCGGTTAATTGTCACATGACAAGCGGGTAATGTTTCACAGTTGTTTGTGATTTTGAGGTGAACTCAACACAAACACTTGCACACACAAACCTATATTCTGCATTAAATCAGTTTAAAAATTGTAATTTTATTTGACATACTGTATTAGAGTCAGAGGAAATTTTAAGCATCTCATTTGGTCACTTCATAATTTTGAAAATACTTAGAACAGACAGAAAACAATCAATTTTGACAGTTTTTTGGGGGAATAAAATGTTGTATATTGTCAAGCAAATTAAAAATACAAATCCCTCTGTAAAAAAACTGAATTTAATTTAATTTCGTGTTCACAGCATATGGATTTGGAACAAGCTAAGGGTGAGTAAATGATGACAAAATTGAGTGAGCTATCCCTTTGAAAGCATCAAAGAAAGACCTTTTGGGAAAAAAAAAATGTCTGGGTTCTATTCGTCGCCATTAACTTTATCCATTGGAAAGACTGGAAAATCTTCTCATGGGACCCTTGGTCACACTACGCTTCTCCCATATATTTTGGCTGTCTCAAGCAACAAGTCTTTTCACAACGAGCACACAGGAAGAACCAAGGCTATCCAGAATGCTGGAATAGTTTACACCTCCCCGGAGGAGCATCATTTAAACATGGACATCACTAATTGCACTCACGCGGTAGAGCACGGAGAGGAGAACGGAAAGTTTCAAAGACAGATGTGAAAAGCGAACACCCCTTCAGTAGCTGAGCACAGAAGCCACCGAAATGTTTTTCCTGGAACATTGGAACGTTTTTTTCTTAATTTACCTAATTATTACTATTTTTATTTTAGTGATTGAAAAGAAATCACTACAAACATCATATTGAAAGCAAATAAATTTTCTTTTCGAAAGTCTTATTATTCACAATTTACTCTATTTCATGGCTGTGGCTTTTCCCATATTTTGTTTTGTTTTATTTATTTTTATTTATTTCATTTTATGTATTTATTTTACATATAGTTTTGAATTATCATACATATTTTTTTTCATTATTTTGACAGAACATATCTTACCTGTTAATTCAACTGAACTTAACTGTTATGTATTAAAAATGTGTTTAAATGAATAAATAAACATGATTTGCAACAATTCAATAAACTCAAAATCCATTAGAAACCACCTTAAAGAGCCAGATCTGCTTTAAAAATGAAAGCATTATCAGGGTGAGCTTTGCTCTTTTGTCTGCTGCCATAAACATTCACAAATCTCTGGAAGTGAACATTTAAAAAATCTCACTGATAACATCCCTCGCATGGGGATGTTCGGTATTGGCATAAATATTGCTTTAAATATTATGAGATTTCTTACAGGAAAAAGATTGAGAAAGGCTTTTTTAATGCATTGTGGTTGCTAGGGTGTTTTCTGGTTGCCAACATATTCTGGGTGGTTGCTTGGTCAAATCAAAATTTCTGCCAATTCTTTATTAATTTCTATTGAAATGTCCTTTCTTCAGTGTAAGTCTATAAGACGTCTTGTTGTGCTAAACAAACAAAAAGGTTTGAAGTCTCCCAGAACCACAGTGTTTATTTACACTTTTTGGGGAAAATTGAGATTCGAATAAAAGATGTTTATAGCTGTCTCTCTTCATATAGCAGAAAGATTTGATGTATTTTAAAAGATTTCACTAGAAAAAGGCACACATTAACTTTAAGTCACAACTAAGTACTTGCAAAACCACAAAATAACTCTAACTGTAGTTCAACTGGACATGGGGGTTTTCTCTGTGATTCAGGTGATCGCTCATGACCCATAATGCTTGTGGGGAGTGAGCACGCCTGGGCAATATCGTGGTGACAAGCCGAAACCACAAGAGCTGCTTTAAATTGCTGGCAGTAGGTCTGACAGCAGATGAAGGAAGGCAAGGAGGAAAAGTGTCACCTTGAGCATTTGCAGCCTTCTTTCAATTCGGAAACCAAACCTTGCCTACATACGTGCAAAACCAGAGCCAAAGCAATGAATAGCGCATTGGGGGTGAAGGGTTATCAGTAGAGAGCGATGGAATAACATTTAGTGTTGAAATATTCTGTATTGGTAGGTAACGCCAGTACGATTCACATTATTGTTTTGCATTAATAAATGACAACTACATTTTCTAATTGAACTTGGTCAAATTGTAGCCGAGTCTGCGAAAACTATTAAAACTGTAGACCAACATACAGTAAACACAATTACAGTAAACACAACATACAATTAGCTGATTTGGGATAATGCTCTAATTCTGCTAGCGTTTGTTCAGCCAGAAGGCCTGTCAGTGCAGAGCTGTGATGAATCTATAAAGCAAAGAGTTTCCACTGCTGCGCTTTAGCTTAATTAGGCATTCTTTATATAACGTGATTAAAAATCATTCATCTTTAAGGTCAAAATATACTATTAAAGAAGGGAAAACATGAGTTAAAGCCGCTGAGGTCAAATAGTTTTTTGTTTTTTTTTCCTTTTAAATTTTCTTGTAAAATGGTGCTTATATATATTAGGTTGTTGCTCACACTAATGCTGTAAATGTGAAAAAAGCTTTTGTGTAATGTGTATTTAGTTTGAATATTAGAGATTTTTCCTCCAATAATGATTTACATTGGACCACATCGTATGGAGGAGAAAAGACATTGTTCAATTGTGTTCCAGAAAAGTAAAAGATTTGATTTTATTCCATTATTTTTATAGTGGGACTCTGTTCTGTCCTAAAATAAATAAATCACCAACCTTTTAAATTCAGCCATAACTGTAATCACTGATACTATTAAATAACAATAGTTTTAGAGGAATTTTAAATAATTTTACTGCATAAATTATTTTCTTGTTTTTTATGTTTTTTTGTCACATAAAAAGGCTTAAACTGAAAAATCTCAAATACAAACTTTTACAACTTATAACAAAAAACAATGATTTTTCTTAGCATTTTATAAAGTAATAAAATCAGTTGCAGCTGTCTTGACAAACCTTACATTTTTGATAAGAGTGTTGCTGTCCAGCATGTGTTTTACTGCTACACTGACCATAACATCATGTAATAGAGCATGTAATTATGTAAATTAACTGTACAGCAACTGTACCTGTAAAATGGCCTGAGATGGCGACCAGGGGAAAAAATGAATCGAGCAGAAATATCCTGCCATGCATTATGCTTTCAGTATGTGGAATATTAGATCTCCAGAGCCAGAAACAGTAGATTTTTTTTTTTTTTTTTTTTTACATAACTCTTTTTGTGATCCCTGGAATACGTTTTGTGACTTTAATTTTTAAAATCTACAACATCGAACACTCAGGCTTCTACTAACAATATTTTCTAGTGTCATCTGTCATAGTTATTAAGGAAAATACATGCTCATCCAAGAGCAATAGGCCTCACAGCCAAAGATAAGTCAGGCGTATGTGTGGCTCTACTGTGCTGTAATCCTCTGCTCTCTATAGGGAAGGATTTCAAATGACTTTTAACCTTGAAACTCTTTTATTCAATGCCAGAGACTCATTCTAGAGATTCACCTTTGACAGATCAATGGAACTGCTGTCAGAATACATCACTTTAAACGAACCATAAAGAATCCAAAACTATTATAACAGGAATCCTCTGATACTGTTTAAAACGGGATGTCCCTTCCAAACACGTGAATAAGTGCTTTGAAAACTGTTAATAAAATGTTTATTTTATATATATAAAATAATGCATTGCATTAACATTAGCATGCAGTATTATTATTATTAAAAAATAATACTAAAATTATATACATTGTTTATTTATATATATATATATATATATATATATGTTCCACCCAAAAAAAGTTTTTGTTTATATAAATGTGTTTTTATTTTAGTAATTGTATTAATTAATTGTTTGACAGATTTAGTATTCTTAATAATACAATTATTTTATTATAATTTGATTTGATTCATTTTTGCATGGTAATGTTAATGCAGTTCATAACAGAACCACCTCATATTGTATTTGTTTTTTCTCATGAGGTCATTTTTTATGTTCAAGTATTAATGTGGCCTCTTTCCCATGCAAGCAAACCGCAGCCTTTCTCATCAACTTTTTTCATCACATATTTTTATGTCATTATACAGAGATTTTTCCTCTAGGGACAAGTTGTCAAATATAATGTCTCAATAAAAGTTAATATCTTACCGAAATCACTGGCGCAGTAGTGCTCCATTATGGCGTCAGATTTCAACTCGTTGTCACAGGGTGGACACACTTTTGAAACTACAGGGTAAAGAAATGGAAAGTTAGTTTCTAGAGCATTTAC
Source organism: Enteromius viviparus (assembly GCA_032353835.1). Taxonomy (NCBI): domain Eukaryota; kingdom Metazoa; phylum Chordata; class Actinopteri; order Cypriniformes; family Cyprinidae; genus Enteromius; species Enteromius viviparus. The sequence continues at coordinate 4,913,357 of JAUCNO010001053.1, forward strand.
CAAAAACATTTTGGTATTTCAACTTGTTTTGGAGACATCTGAAAATATTGCCTGCTACAATAGTAACAACATTCAAGTCAAGAAATATATATCTGTAATATGACTAATTCAACCTTACAATATGTATTTTTGTCTAACTTGGTTGTGCCATTAGTTGAGCCAATGTTGCTGTGTCAGACAGCTTGGGATGATCAAACACACAGAGCGGGTTTTGTTCACTCCTGTAAATAGATCTTCCCAGAATTCCCTGCATTGTATTTCCAATTTTGTTTGCATTTGATGTTTTTTATTTGAAATAAGATGCTTTGTCTTATCAGTTATGTTTATTAGGGTTATATGTTACATGTAATGTTGTTAAATTAACAACCTGATCTCACAGAATTGCGTGAAATAACCACGAACTCTTAATGCATCATTCCTTGTTAGTATCACGTAATAAGCGTAAATTGCGTGATACTACCACGTAAAAGATTACAATGTAATTCAGTGACAGGCATCAGGCGTGATCCACCCACGGATTACTGGATTCATTTAATA
>JAUCNO010001053.1:4913993-4929731 GCA_032353835.1 Enteromius viviparus
GATAGATAGATAGATAGATAGATAGATAGATAGATAGATAGATAGATAGATAGATAGATAGATAGATAGATAGTTTTGATGAGTTATCTTTAGACATTAGTGCGGTGGGGAAAAAATTAGGCCAGGAATAGTGCATTAAATGGGCGGCATACAAATGACACAGCAAACTGTGGTTACAGTAAATCTAGAAAGCTAACAGAATGCGGTTAGCAGGCTCTTTGAATGTTTACTTCTTGGATTTTTACTTGCTGGCAGAGAGCGTCAGACATTGCATAAGTGTTTTATATGTGACAGCAAAAAATACAGAAATACTTATTAGTGTAGAAAATGTGTTGAAATTTTGTCTGATAGACTTCCATGGTTCTTTACGAAGTTCATATTTTATTTTATTTTTTTTATCCAGGACTGATCTCTGTGGGACTGAACCCACTCTCTAGAAATGGAAACTCATTGTGTCCTGTTGTGTTTTGCCCAGATTGTGTCAAAGACTGAAAGAAGCATTTTATGCTCTTCAGAAATCAATAATCCCTGCAACGGATATAAATTAGATTATACTGATGATGAGGAATGTTATTGGGGCAAATATTATGATGATATTTTGTGACTATGAGGAATTGTCAGAAATCAGCATTTAAATCTGATACCAAGAGATCGCAATAAAGTCAACTTTGTGTGGTTTAAGCATTGATAGGAATAATACTTAGTGGTAATTGATACACAGAGGCAATATATCAATTTATCATTCAGTCTTACTTCACCAAGTGAAGGTCACAGGGGATTTTGTTTTGGGGTTTTTTGGCATGCGTGCAATCATTTACTCTTTGCTTATGTAGTAAATTTGCGATTTGGATTTATTTAATGAATTTTGTGTAGCAATTATAATCACCTAGCATTTATTTTCTTTTTCCTATTTTGTTTGGGGGCCAAAATATATTTATAAAAAGGTTTTATGGCTGTAATTTAATTCCAGTCTAATAAGAAATAATCTTTAGTTGAACATAGTTCCTTACTATCAGATCCAGTGAGTGGAAACTGCTGTGTGAGCAGGTTCTCATTAGATGGACATGCTTTTCATTGTAGTCCCTTAAAAGACAAACTCCTTCAGCAGGCTTCATCAGCATGCAGGGCTGTGTTAATTGGTTATTCAACTCTACACTTCAACTTTCTCCAGCTTTGTGATTGGCTCAGCATTTAAAGATTAAGTTCAAGCACCGCTGGAAGTGCACTTTCAGCCAAACACTGAGGAAAGGATTTGGAGTGACTATTAAAAGGGTTAGTTTCAGGGTGCTGGAGAGGTGGCCCAATGCCCAGATATGCTCAGTAAATTCTTGATAAGCCGGGCAAGGAAACCCTGAAAAATGGAGAGATGGCTCTGGTCAAATGAGGGCACGGGATGTTTATTTCTTTATAGTAAATGTTATTTTAAAAGAAAATGTAAATGTTAACACAGTGCACAATAGAAATATGTGTTTTGGTTGGTAACAATAATATCCATGGAGATTGTTTTTCTGTGTTTTATATTGAAGTTCTCTTCTCTGAGGTAAATTTCATTTAATGTCATTTGGGTGTGATGGACAAACAATCCTAACGGAATGACTGGGATTAGAGCATTGTTGCATGTGCTTTATAGTTTGTTTTTACATTCCTTACAAACTGATGTAATATATATACTGTATATGTTTTTTAAGAGTGAAATGTCACAAACTATCCAATGTGTTCTGTGTATTTCAAAGTATTGAGAACATTTTTGAATGTAGATAACCATAACATGCTTATGCATCTGAAAACTAATAAGCAAAATTGAAACCTTTGTGCGAAAGTATAGATTTTTTTTTGCATCCACTATCCGAATGTTCTGTTTTTAGTTATCGGCCATGATTGTTTTAATTATTGTAAATCCAATACTTGTGTGTATACAGAGTTTCTGAATGTCTTGTGTAAAAATGGAAGGGTCCACAATGAAAAACATTGTCAGAATAGTCCATCTGCCATCAGTGGTTCAAATATAAAGTTATGAAGCGACGAGAATACTTTTTGTATGGATAGAAAACAAAAATAGTGACTATACTCAACAAATTTGGCACTGAATGGCAGTTTTCTTGTCTACTCTGACTATATAATCAAAGTCTTTGTCAATTTTACAATTTACATTTTGGAGTCAGAGGATTAAATCACAAAATTCATTTCCTATGACAGTGTATCTTAAGTATCTTAAGGAAGTTTGTTATAAAATCACAGTCGCTGAAATGTGATGAAATACAGGGGTACGTTTTTTACCGCAGATTTGACTTGAAATAGACCCAAAATAAGTACTTTCGCTGGCAAATGAGTTCCACAGAAACCACTTGGACACACCGGACTGTGAACCAATTTATTTATTATCCCTGGAAATGCAAGATCACATTTTCACTGTATTAGACTCACTGCCTGGCATGACTGAAAGGACGCCGCACTTGCAAGGCAGCCATGGAGTCAGGCATGCTTGCGGGAAACGCACTTCAGTTTGGATTGTGCTTCCCCCAATCACAGGCAGGTCTTTAAGGGACCCTTGAAAAGATTGTGGTCATGGAGCAGAATTCAAAGGGACAGATCAGAGAATAAAGGGTCCTCAAAGCCAGGTTCTGCAGAGGATGGAGGGGTCCGGGAGTCTTGGGGGTCTACACATGCAGGCGATGATGTGAAACTGACATTAAAACATTAAAAGAGATGAAAATGAAGTATAGTTGAAGTATATTAAACATTTATATGTCAAAGGATTTGATAATAATAATAATAAAACATTTATATAAAAAGGCTTAGTGGAGGGCCTTCAAAATAGAATAAAATGTGCCACAATTCAGCTTGTCTGGAAGATTGTTTTACTCTTAAAAGAAAAAGAAAAAAATGGAATTGTGGCTTTTTATACCAGAATTCAGAATTTTACTTCCTATTGTTTATATCTCACAATTAGCTTTTTTTTGTCTCAAAATTGTAAATTTACATCTTGCAATTTAGATTTTTTTCTTGAAACAATTTTTTTTTACGAAGTTGACTTTTGTTTTTTTTCTCATAAATTGGAAACAGATTAATTGAGTTTACATCTTAAATTTCAGACCTTGTTTATTCAGCGTTTTGAGTTTACATTTTGAAAGTTTATATCATATAATCATATAAAATTTTGATTTTTTTACACAAAATTTTGTTTTTCGTGCGTACATGTGTTCATGTTTGTGTTTTAATATGCAATTAAATAAAAAAAAGTAAAAGTGAATCTTCTTTTTTTTATTTATTTATTTGTTTTTTTTGGTGCAGAAATGCAAGAAAAGAGTAAGAAGTCTCACTATGATCTTTTTTAAAATCTTTTGGCAGAAACAAACTTCCATTAGCTTGGCATATTACTTTGTCAGCACATGGTGGAAGAGTTGGAGTACTGTACTAAATCACACTACTGCCATTTTCTGTGCACATTTACCATTTATGTAATGTTATCATAATAAAATAGGGTTTCCAAATGACATGCCATTGGAAGCTGAAGATATTTAGGAAATACACACACAGTCCCTACAGATAATCCATCACTCCTTAATGGTAGTTTGCATGTTGCTTCTGCTTATAACAGCAAACTACTGTAACTTAGCAAACAAATGGCAGTTTGTGTCTGGCAAAATCTCTGATATCTAATAGTCTAGCATGTGTCAATTGATTAATGCCAAACCTAAAGTAATTATGAAGTTCTCTGCCTTCTTTACATATATAGCAAGTGTCAGCAGTGTTGAAACAAAATGGGTATTCAGACAATTCCAAACTTTCCTCAACTGTCTCGCTGGCGAAATGTTTCTGCAGAATGTGGCTTTTGAACAGGCAGACTCGAATTCCCTCCAGAGGATTTTCTTAATCATCTTATATGCCCTGCAAGGATGCCCGTGGCTCAGCTGCCATAACAGTCTACAGCAGAGCAACAGCTTTAAAGATCCTGTTAGCGATATTAGCTATTCAGGAACTCCACCAAAAGAGACTTTAACACTAGTCTTAGTACTCCTTTCACTTCCATTCATAGGCATGTCAGTGAGGGAGAGAAGAAATGCAAGCACAGGCAGAAAAGTTTTGACTTCTGCTGCACACCAAAGTTTGGTGACTTGCAAATTTGTAAATCAAAAAGACATTTGACCTCTCAGTAACGAGTCCTAAACCCAGAAACTCAAATAGACTTGTGATTGTGAGAATTGTGAGAATACTTCATCAGTATTGATTAGGTGTTTTGAAAAAGATGGTAGCTAACAAGTTGGTAAATGGTAACCTACTACAAAAGATGTCAGGGACGTTAAATATTGTCCCACCAAGCATGTTAAATCATTGACTCGTAATCTGAATTCACAGCATCAGAATGTTTATACTCACATGCGCTTGCAAACTCTTCAAACTATTATTTTACTTTCTTTCAAACATTTTAACTAAAGATTTTATTTGATTTGTCAGAAGCTTGATGGTGCCAGTGAAGTCAATGCAGCCTTGCTGTAGTTTCTTTATTGGGCCTATTGTTTATTACGCCCATTTCCACCACTGATTAATAAATAATTATTTTAATCTCACAATTCTGACATTTTTTATTAACATTTTACAGAAATAGCATGTTTTTATCATGCAATTCTGACTAAACCTGCTTTATAACTAACTTTAACTAACTAACGTTTATTTTACAATTCTGAGACAAAAAGTCAGATTTGTGAGATAAAAAGTTGCAATTAACCTTTTTTTCAGTGGTAGAAATGGGCTTTATATTATATAATATTTATAGAGTAAACTGTAAACTGTTACTACCCCACTTTTTCTTGTTCTAATGATTATATGTAACTTACTTAATTCAATTTAAGTATGTAAATAAATAAAACTGTAATTTAAAAGGTGCAACTGTTCGTGTATTGAATTGGATGCGCTCACTCTTCTCAAAGCCCCGCCCCACAACATGAACCCACAGAAAAAAAGTGTTTGGAGACCACGATAATCAGCGAGAAAAGTCACAGGTAAGAAGAGATAAAACCATGTAATTTTGATGTCAGTATCAGCAAACGTTAACACTGAACACCTTGTACAGGTACCATGACTGTTAGCTTCCGGTGTTATTGGTAAAGTTATTGCATGGCCTCTAGGTTTTATTTAGTTTTTTTCTGTGCTGTTATTTAAAATATGCTTACAGAATCATATAGCTTAGCTCAGTAGTGAAAAGCCTGTCGACCAGTTTTGGATGGTTCTCGTTTTGGCTGCTGGGGTTTTTCTTCTCTTTCCGCATGCTGTCTTCATCTGACCTTAAACAGAATTATGTTACTTATGATCGGCAGCTCGCTCCTGCTCTGTTTGCGTTTGCTCAGTATGTGGTGTAACCCATGTGGAGAAACGACTCCAAGAGGTGTTAAGGAACCTGGTGACTCGTCTTCATGAGTCTTCTCAAGATTCTTCTCATATGACTCATAGTTTTCCAAAGAGTGTTCCAGCACAGCAAGAGCAAAGCATGTTTATTTACTCTGTGTGTAACCCTTATGCCCTGTATCCATACTGGTCCACACTAACCACCTTTGCAGCTACCTCTCTTCAACTAGGCAGATTATACATTTTTCATCATATTTATTTATTTCTATTTTACATTTTTTTGAAGCCTCTGCAAAGTATTTTAGTAAAATTGCTTTAACAGCAGAACTTGAGGGCTAAGTGTCATTTTTAAAAATATGTTATCATGTAAAATTAGGCAAACACAATTTTTTTGCAGGTGGCTATTTAGAACCAGTTCAAAATATTGTTTCTTAAATATGAAGCTTAGTATATTATTAAGGTAAGATATAACATTTAACCATTATGATGCATTTTTGTTAAATGCTGAAGTTACTTTTATTATATGAAAGCAGCAGAAGTCATTCTACAAACAAATTAGCTTTGTGTTCCCCCAACATAAAATCTGTTATTAATTAATAAACTGATGGAATAATGACAGGAAAGCAGTTATTTTTGTAATATAATTTTGGATTAAACGCTTTTTGATTTTGATACATCCCCTTCAGAATGTATATGTCCTTGTTGGAAAGGTGATGAAGCATTTGAGGGAGACATCCTTGTTCTATACATGGCTGTCATACGTTGTTATGTGCTCTAATGCAATTAAACCTCCCTGTTTGCTGAACAATTACAGATGCCCAGAGGTCTGCCAGATCTCATCTGTTTTCCTTCACCACACAGAATCACTCTCATTCTATTGTATTAATAATGTTGTTCTATTACTTTTCCATTTTTTTTTGCTCTTGAGGTGTTTCGGTGTTGCTGCCAGGTGAAACAAGATCAGGCGGTTGCCTGTGGTGCGAGGAGCCAGAAAACGGCAGTGAGGATGATTTCAAGTTGCCCTTTCATATTAAGTCACAAGCATTACACACTCAACACCAGAATAAATAGACTAAGCCCCAGATGGTACAGCCTACGGTCTGTTTACTAACCATGCATATTTTACAAAAAACTGTCAAGTACTATTAAAAAATAGGCAATTACAATTTGATTGGCTAGCAATTTCTGGCAATTGGGGTCCAGTCTAACTGGAAAAGCTAAAGATGTTTAGAAGGTTCTTGGTTTATACAAGTGCTTTTTGATAAGTTTGGCAGATTAGCAGAATAAAAAACATTTGGCCGACGTTTAGTTTTGTTTGAGGCACTTAGTTGCCAGTGAACTAGACATTCGCGACTAGACATAAATTCTGATCATAATGTTTGCACTCATTTTTGTTAATTTGTTTGGTGTTTTAGTACAACTTTCAATAGAGAGTACTTTGAATGTTTTTAGTTTTTTTTTTTTTCAACGCTAGTCCGCTATTATGTAGTCAACCATATAAACTGTGATTGGTTGCTTTAAACATTGGTCATTTTTGTGCAAGTATGCTTTTTTTGGACAGAGTAAGATGCAGTTTGGACCAAACCTGTGCCGTTAGTGAGAAGTCTAGCTATTCGAGATTACCCAATACACGTCCCGACCACAAGAGGGGGTGGACAGCATGAAAGGAAACAGGATGGATATAGCAGACCTTTCTTGACATTACCAAGGGAAGGCTGCTCCTTCAAGGCAAGGTTCATGTGCTGGACAGAACTTTTGCATAAATTGAGATTAAATTTGGTCAGGCTCCAGAGCAGGTTACTGCATATGAAGTCATAAAGTTCTACTGAATCTATTATGTCCCAAGACTGGCTAAAGCTAGTTTGACATAATCCAGGGGTGTGCAACAGGATCTGTCCCCTTGAACATCAGCATAGGAACTCTGACGTATAATTACTGAGTATGCTTTCATTCGGCATTTGATCAGTCACAGCTGCTGTGCAATCATGTACACCGAGAGCCAGCGTTCAGTGTAGTTTTTCTTCAACACCAGCAGGAAACTGGACCCGAACCAAACCAGCCTGTTCTGATGGCTGTTCTAAGTTCCATTCTGACAGCTTATATTCAGAAGACACAGGACTTTATTGATGAAAATGTGAATGCTCTTTTGTTTTTCCCTTTGCTTTGCTAAACTGGCCACCTTCAGGTTGATGTTTTTGTCTTCAGGATGTGTGGCCTTGTGTTTCAATGATCCTTTTCCTTTTCAAAATGCAACACTTTCCAAGAGCAGCAACTGCAGAGGCTGATGTATGGACTTTTAGAGGAGAATACTCTGAGCTATATTTGAAGCAATTGCACACTCATGTTTTATGATCTGTAAAAATGTAAAACCAAATACTTTTACTGGACATTATCCAGAGAATAATGCTTTTAACCTATTGTGAATCAGTTTTAGACATACCACTCAAAATATGTAGCTAGATCGGCAACTAACATGAAAGTCAGCTTATGCCGAATTCAGACTGCACGATTTTAGCCCCGATTTTGACTCACCAACAGGTTTTGAGAAATGACCAACAAATACCCAAAATCACAGACAAATTGTTGCTCATTCACGCGAGTGACAATCACACCCTTGAGATATTTGGCATGTTAAATATTTGGACCTGTCGGCAAATCAAAATCATGCTGTGTCAAATGTGTTCTGACTGAAAATAACATTGGCGATTACCTACAACCAATGAGAGAGCAACATCCAGGGAAGCGGGATGTTGAGGGAGAAGTTATGAAGGTATAGAAGGTAAATATCCTCCTCCATAATCTTCTTTTCTTTGCAAATGAGCGCACATGCAGTTTGTATGGCAAGCTTTTGCTTGCTATCATTTTTAATAATAATCCCAGTCTCACGTGAGATCTCCAGTCTTGCACATGTGACCTGGCGTTGTTTCCATGTCACTTCTCGGCAGTGTGACAAAGTTGTCGGAGATTCTTCCTATTGTAAAATCATGCAGTGTGAAAACCCCTTTCGCCAATCTATCATGCCGTGTGAACACAGCAGATAGTTTTACATTGTGATGCGACTACTTTGAAGATCATGCAGTCTGAACTTGGCATAAGATAAAAGTTATCATTGTGATATTGTTTTTATCAGTCTGGGTTTTTTTTCTTAAAAGTAAAGGGGAAAACTGCATTTTGGCCCCTTTGCACCCTCACACAAACAGTCAGTTTGCATAGATTCTTATTTTTTTTTTTTATTATAAACTGTATGTATATATATATGAAGAGCTCTTTTCCAAAACACGACAAAAACCACATTTAAAAAAAAGGAGTTTGTAATGCCATTTTGCTGTGTATTGAACCTATTAACTGTTTTTTTTCCCCAAAACGCTATAAGAGCTGAACCTATTTTTAGCCTAAATATGTCCTCTCGACCAATCAGAATCTGTTCGATGCAATCCAACATAGCAACACTTTGAAGCGTTCGTTTGGGTTCAGTCTTCAAAATTAATGCATAACACTTTTGATGGCCTGGATAAACCAATGAGAGCTACATCCAGGGTGTAGAAAACGGACTGGACAAAGAAAATCACAAAATCCAACATTGGGATGTCCATCATAAGACTGCTGCAACCGGTTTCTGTCAGGACGAGAAATCTCACCGAAAAAAAATCTCGCCATCTCCTCATCTTCTCTACCTATAATAAAAGTGTATTGTTGTTGTTGTTATTATTATTATTATTATTATTTCATTATTTCATAATTTAAAGATATATTTATCGTGTCTTTTTCAAATTCGGGTCATTTTTGTGAACCTCTCCTGTTCAAGACGAGAAGGCAGAAAATGCTTCATCATTGTTTTATCTTATTTTATCATAATGTTTTGTTGATATTTTGAGTAGACACTAATAAAAAAAGTAGGCCCTTTAAAGTTCCCAATGATCTATTTTAATAAACATCTTATATGTGTAAATTATATTTTATTGTATTTTATTTTAGGCAAGTCGTGATATTTAAGAAATATTGATCAATCCGATATTGATTTTAGGGATTAAACCCAGAATGTTTATAATGTCTGGCTCTGCCCCTGGGTTCACCAAGACAGGACAATACTTTATCTCCTGAAAGAGTCTCTGATGTCATACTTTGCATGTTTTCTTGTATTTGTATTTACTGTATTCATTAGCAGGATTGTGTGTCATTTAAAAATTCATATTCTGTGTTTTTTGTTTATTTGTCAGACTTTGAATGTTGGTTTGGCAGTCTATTTGAAGCTTGAAGCTCTATGGATTTTACAGACACTTTAGTACTTTAAGTGCTTTTGTGTACTACTATTATTTATATTCACATATAGAACTGTTCAGAAACGCATTTGTTCTTCATCGCTGTCAGCCAGAATTCAGGATTGGATTCATGGCATGCAATATCCTGTTACTAATATCCTATTTATGTTTTGCTAACCTATTAAAAGAACACATTAGCCTTGCCTCTGAGAAATCCAGTTAAACTAATAACATACTCAATTTAAAACGATGCTACTGCCCACACTGTTCTGTTTTAGTCCTTAACCATGTTAAAAAGTATTTTGTTGACAGATTGTTAAATCTATAAGATCGAATTTTGTCACAGTTGGAATTCTAGCCCTAACTAGTTTCTGCGCTGAGGCCTTGTACTGTTGTCGCAATAACATGGCTATCCCATACTGCTCGGTCTTTCTTATCTGATGAAATTTAGAAAATATTCCCAGCAGAACGAAGCGTTTCTGGGATCTGAAACTGTAATGTAATCTCTTATTGAGAGCATCAGTCAATGTCTCGTATCTCAGCAGGACCATGACTGAGATGGAGTCCTAATTTAGAGCTCTTCATGAAAAAAAAGTATAACCCAAACATACTTCCCCCCCATCAAAGCTGGATATGTTCCCAACATTGTAATCATGTAGATTCTAGAAGTTCATGTTTGGGAAGTGTGCTTATCTTATCAAAGATCTGACCTGTGGGAATAGACACAAAGACCATAAAATGCCCTCCTTAAATCCAATAAAGGCCATGAGATATCCTGAGATAAAGGATTGAGCCAGAGACAAAGATCATCCAAAGTCCTGGATGACACTCAGAAGAAGCACGTCTTGTGGAGTTTTTGTTCTTTTGGAATTTTAGAATTGTGTGTATATTTTACATATTTGAATCCTTTTTTTTTTTGGCTGTAATGTCTATTGGCAGAAAAGCACATTTTAATTTTGTGGAGTACTAAATTAAATAAAGTACATGGACGAATGACTATAATGTGCAAAGAATTGCTTTGACGGTCAATGCAATGTTTTTCTCAGGCATCCAAAATTCCTTTTGAAGATTGATTTCTAATAATCACTTGTTTGGATATGTATTGTCCAAAAGTAATCAGGTCTAATACATGCTAAAAAGGCCAAAGAGAATAATTTAGGCCTAAGCTAAGCCTTTCCAGTCTGCTTTTGGAGAGTAAAACAAAACATTTTCCCTCTAGAAGAAGAGAGTTTATTAAATCTGATGGTGCTGCATTCTGTCAGTCTTTTTCTAAAATGCCCCAAGGGTTATTATATAAGCCTTCTGTTTAAAAGAAAAGTTCACTCATTAGAAGGGGATCTGAACTTCTATAAGCACAGTGTTCATCCAGTCTTTAGCCCCATATTATTATTCCACTTGCATTTAGACTTTCAGCTCTTTCTCAGCACTTCATTTGCAATTCCATTTAATAATTGTTCGAAAACAGGGGATTTACAGTAAGTATGTCATTGAAAAGCTGTCAAATACTATGAAACTTAATGGCATGTTTTGTTTCCATGGCAAAATGTCTTGTAGACACATGGTTATGCATTCAAATGTAAAATGTGTGCTTTGAAAATTAAGAAACTTCAAATTTATTATTAGTAGTAGTATTATTATATACAGTTGACTTTGAGTTGTTACTATGCTATTTTGATGTCACAGAATAAAGCGATGACAGCGCTGTAAGGGGAATGGAGCGATACAGGACATTAAATCTTGTTGTAAACAAGACAAACTTTGCGTGCTAACTCTGGGGCCTTGACTAATAGGTTCATTTTACTGTTATAACAAGCCATTCTAACACCTAACAGTCTCTCACAAAACTGAGGATTAGAGGAGATACTCCTAGGAAAACCAAAATCCAGATTTCTGAGCCTGAGTAGTTATTTTTTTGTAACTAAATAGCAGTGACTTTCAGTGATCCACAGTTAATGGTTCTTCAAATTGATTAGCACATGTAAACCAGGAGTAAACCATTTCTCTCGTCAGGTTGCAAATTAGTTAATCATTTTTTCCATTTGAGGTAATGGTGACTTAAATGTTAATGTATCACTGGTTGTCCAGTGTTTCAGTAGTATGCTGATTTAGTGTTCACCTCATGTTCTCAGTGTTTCGCACTGCTAAAAATCCTGGTGTTTTCCTAATTATCCAGTGTTTTATCTTTCCAGTGCTACTAGTGTCGTTGATTTAGTATTTTTTCAGAGCTTGCAGTGTTGAAGTGACTTTGTGTTTCAGTTTAAGTACTCTCAGTGTTTCATGATTTTTGTTTTCATTTTTCCTTTCAGTGACTGAATGCTTTCCTCTCTTTCCAGTAGCCTAGTGTTTTGTGTCACATGTTTCCAATGTCTTAAGGCGGGCATACACGGTGCGATTTTTGAGGTCATACGAGCTCGCATGCGATTTTTTTTGTTATCGGAGGAAATCGTCTCTTTCCGTATGGCCGGGGCTCGTATGGTGGGTAAGAAATTACGAGACGAGCAGAGTGCCTTATGAGTGCCTTCCCGATGTCACAATCATTTTTAAACATGTCAAAAAACTTTGGGAGTTGTCGGTTGAAAGCGTGACGTGTGTGATGTTGAATGAGCCGATTTGTTGAGCAAACTGGAAATGACCAATCAGAAGCTAAAACAGAAAACCACAAAAGAAGAAAGATGAACATGGCAGCGCCACAGAGAATTTGGACTGTCGAGAAAGATGACAAACTTGCTGAACTCTGGCAAGAACAGCGAGCACTGTATGATATATCGAGCAGCATTTAAAATGATATAATAAAGGGTATTAATCTATAAAAAAGGAACTGTCAATATTGATTTCATTCTCTGCCCTTCAGTCAAAATCTTTGCCATGCCCTTCGTTTTCTTTTCTTTTTTGTTTTTTCGCAAGGCATTGCTGCCACAAAGAAAAGGATCTCTTCCTCAGAGTCCATGTTTTTGACTCGGAACTTTGTGAATGTGATTGCTGCAAGCTGCAAATTTAACCTGTGTGCAAAACTGGAATATTGCAGAAAACATCTGTTAATACTTCCTGATAAACCGCCACTAAAAAAGAAGCCACTCAATATAATTTTCATATACAACAAATTACTTTCGGAGGTGGATGCCTGTTGTTTTGGAACTCAATCGATAGTTCTGGGAGACAATTATACATGACTATTATACAATTATACATGACTATTTTGATGCACATGTGTTTCCATCTCCCATTATTCACTATTATCTCTTTTTCACATCAGTTAAAATCCACCTCAAGTGAGCTTAAAATTTGGCGTTAAAAAGTTTTGGCTTTGTTTCAGTGTTAGTATGTTTCCAGTGCTTGCAGTGTTTCAGTATGTCATGCATTCCTGTGTTTCCAGTGCATCACCGTTTCCGTGATTCAGTGATTTTATGTATTTTCCTGCATCCATTCACCAAATTGAGAGTGTTCCCAGTTTTTCAGTGCTCAGATGATTCAGTAGCCCTGTTTGTCCGTGTTGTGTTGTTCCAGTATTTCAGTATTTCCAGTGATTCTCACCCTCTCACTCCACACAGAAGCCTCTCGCTCCAGTCCTGTGTGACTGGCCTGGGGTTTACCTCTCTTAAATCACAAAATCATTCACCGCTTACTGAGAGCATTCGTTTCTAGCAAACAGGACAAACCCTTTGCAAAGGTGCTCAGGTAGTCCTGCAGCTATGGAATCTTGGCAGTAGTGTTTGAAACGAAACACCCTGATAACGTTTTTTCATGTTTTATTATGCTTCCCCATCTACAACTCTGCTATTTCCTGCAGAAAGCTAATGCTGAAGCAGATGTTTAACAGATATAAAAATTGGCAAACCTTCCCTCATATTACAGTATGGAGATTCTTACTCCATTGACACTAGTGAATTATAACGCTTCTGATATTGATTACTGTGTGGCCTCCAGATGGAAAGACAGCAGTTTAGTCAGAATCTGTTTGAGATGACAACATACCTACAGCATCTTCCTTTCTGGGCATCTCTAGCCGGTCAGGAACCTAGGCCATAGTCGTGTGAGCCCACAGAGCAGGATGAGGGTTTCGTGGTGTTTTTTTCCTGCGCTCACACTGCTGTGATTATCAACCATTTTGCCATAATGAGGCCCCACAGATTCTGGCCCGTCATGTGCAGAAAAGGGCCAAAGCAGGGTGGGATGTGCTATAACGGTTTTGGAAAACAGACATGACTTCAAAGCATCAAGACATTGGCAGATCTTTAATAAGATGGAGAGAGGGAAAAGGAAAGGGAATGTCTGACAATTTAATCCAGAGCAGGGGGGAGTTATTATTATTTTGGCTGTTCCTGCTCCATTCTTTCCTCCTCCCCCCCCCCATCATTCATATGGTGTAAGAGCTCCTTTTCGATATTTAAAAGCATAAAGAGAAGGAATGCGGATTTTTGTGCAAAAAGACCAGTTAGGAAGGAGCGTGCAAAATGTGTTCAGCTCTTGATTAGGTAAAAAAGAAAAAAGTGGTGCTTCCGAGAACAGGGAGGAGATCTGGCCCTCGTGTAACTCTCGCAAGGATTCAGTGTTTAGAATCCATGATGTGAAGTCCAGCTCTGAGTTAATGAACCATGACTTGCACCTTTCGTAAGGAATGGATATGACATCTGATTTGAGAGCAAAGCGCAAAGTTCTCTTGGTACCTCATTACTGAAAATTTCAACTCACAATTGTCTCATCTGGGTTGGCGACGAAACAGTGTTTTTGTTTGATGTAAATTCATCCGTGCTCTAGCACAGTACGTTTCCAGTTTCCATACGTTTTCAATGACAGTATCCGGGTGGATCCTTTTGTTTAGATCCATCAGTATGTGGAACGAATGTCAGTTTTCATATTTTAAAATCAGCACAAGCATTCCATTGCTGTGATGTGCAAGACACTAAGGTGTTGCTCATATTTTTATAGTTTTCTCTGGATAATGTAATTTGCATGATTACCAAAAAACACTACGAAATGCAAGCTTTGTCAGCAATCCATTAATACGGTCCCTGTGAATAGAATAATTGCTGCAATTGCACTGAATTTTATATATGGAATGTAAATAATGAATCACATTGATCACAATTCATTTATGAACATTTTGTATATTTAAAAAATTAAGGTAATGCATAGACAATGCATACATTATTGTGGCAGATACATTCATGGTAAACGATTACAAAAGTGCTTTATAAGTTTATTTTATTTTCATAATTTACTTACATATTTTTAAAGCCCCACTTTAGGTGTTTTTTTTATTCTTTTATATATATTTTAAGTTCATGTGAAAATGTGTATTTTAGGCTTGAATGGCGGAATTTGCAGTCAAAAAGAAATGATTAATTATGTTTAATGTCTTTAGCACATGATTTATTTTATAACGAGTTGCACTAAATTAACAGGTTACAAGGGCAGTTGTAATCAGTAAAGACCAAACACTTGTACATTTGGTTTGTTCCAGCTGTATGTAGTTTCTGTGGATTTTAAATATATGTTGGTGTAATTTCTCTCCCCTGGTGAGCATATATTAGTGTTATACTTTTACTTTACACTTGAATAATGAGTGTTTTTTTCTTCTTTGGTGAACTCAACCCGCCTGAATGAGATTAATAAGGCCCTGTCTGTTTGTCGCCGCAGGGTAAGCAGTTCGATGTGGGCAGTTTGGATGTGTTCCAGAGCTGGATGGAGAGGTTACAACCTCCAAGTTGCATGCATGAAGACCTCTATTCATAGTCTGGCCACTCTAGAGATTTACAGTGATTAAGATTAAAATAAACACATCTTGCATTTTTGCATTTCTAACTTTGCAGCTTATCTCATGGAGCCTTGCCTTGAGTTTTCTCTCAGAAACCTGATTGGGTTTCCTTCTAATAATTTAAAATGTACCGTTATCAACAACATATATTATTTTCATATTATTAAATTCAAACAGTACTTTTAGTGACTGTGATAAATGATAAATATAGCACATTGTTTTAATTAAAACCAGAGCAGAAGTTTTATGCAATTAAGAAATGTCAAGTTTTTCCAATGTTTTGTATTTATTTTATTTTATTTTATTATTTATTTTATTTTATTTTATTTTATTTTATTTTATTTTATTTTATTTTATTTTATTTTATTTTATTTTATTTTA
>JAUCNO010001053.1:4936057-4955143 GCA_032353835.1 Enteromius viviparus
GGTGCGCTGAGAGACGAGCAGAGCGCGCTGATTGTAACTAGCAGCAGCTGAGAGATCAGAGGGGAAACAGGGAAAAACATCAAAAAAGGAGTGAAATCAAACCCGGCTCATGACAGAAATGGCTGTTATTTCAAATAGCGTACCATATTTTAAACTAATCGGTTAACTGGTTTCAACCGGCTAATGAGGCTCGGTGGTCGGTCAAGAAATTTTTTTTCGCCATCCCTAGTAGGAAGATATTTAAATTATTTAGTGTTTTCACAAAGATAAAATTCCTGACTCGCCATCTTCTCTGATGCACCTTAAGTCATCTTTATAGATTAAAATTTTAATGTTTTGTTAAGTGGTCATTTAAAGCTTTTTGTATTTGTATTTTTTTGCTGAGTTTCGGTTTAATTTTGTGAAGCGCTCCTGTTTGAGATATTGTCAGTGCATACAAATAAATGTAGACCCTGTACTGTTCTGAATGATGTAATACTCTGAATAAAATGACAGCGTCTGCCATTTAGTTTCCACTGGAGGTGCTTTAACGTTTAAACATTGTTATATGCATGAAATATTTTTATTGCATGTTAGGCAAGTTGTGATGATTTAAAAAGGTTAAATTGATCAAACATCAATGTCACTTCAAATCACATCAAACACACTTTGTCGTTACGTTACAAAAAAACAACAACTTATATTTAATGAACAAAAGTGCTCCAGGCATTTTTCTAAATGAACTTAAAAAAAACGAAATATAATTATTTTGCCATTACACACAAAACTGAACTATTTTATTAGATGAAACAGTATAAGCTAAATATGCCTTCACTTGACCACGTCACACATACACATAGAAGCTGTCCTTTAGGATTCATTTACAAACCTGTACACCACACATGGATAATAACTGACCACGAACAGAAAATAGCCATTTTTTAAACATTAATATCTTGTGTCTTACTGTTTTTTGAACAATTAAAATTTCGGCTAAGAGTGTGTTGTAACACAAGCATTACTGAACATGTACCAGGTAAAATATTACTAAAACCTGATTAGTAATGCCTTTAGTAACACGTAACTACTTTAGTAACACGTTACTCCCAACACTGCCTTTGACTGAATAGTTTTTTATGGAACCATGTTCTTCTATGGCATCGTTTTTTTTTAACATTTTATCTTTATTTTTAAAAGTAAAATTCTTTATTTTAGATTTTACAAAATATCCCAACTTCTCTGGATTTGGAGCTGTATAAGAAATGCTTTGAATGGGGTCCTTTGTCTGGTAGTTTACTTTTTGTGTTTAAGATAAAGCTCTTTGGCTTTTTTCCAGACACCTGGACAGGAAACCAACCTTGCATTCCTGAGGTTATATTTTAAACTGTAAAGTTGAACCTGAAATCACAGGCAGGGTAAGAGTCTGAACTATGGCCACTCATTCCTTAAAATACAGAATCGTCACATATTTATAGTTAAAATTATTCAGTTTGTCCTGTACTCTACAAAGTTGAATCAGCATATAAGTATAATGCACTGTTTATAATATTAATTGCAGTTCTACTGAATTCTACTCAAAATCCTTTAAAAGCTCATTTGTGCGTGATTGCTTTCCATCGTATTTATTTCCATAAAGACGGAGTCTGAAGAATGCACAGCATGTGATAAACCTGTGTGGAAACAGTTCAAATAGTTTAAATCTGCCCTTTAAACACAAGTCATGAATGGATGTGACACTGCCTGACTGATGATGGCAACCCTAATCTAAACTGTTGAATTCAAAAAAGAGTTTGTGTTGGTTACATAAGACCATATTAAGCTCGTACAGTATGCAGTTTCTAAGATGTGAAAGCTAAAGGTTTATTAAAACCCTTATCCCAGAATGACAAATAATACATGTCTGATTGAAAGATACTGAAGAACGGATGTTTACGGTTCCCTTTCAGTATTATCTTGAAGATAATTATCACAGAAAAACTTCAATGGTGCAATATTCATTACATCAATTTAAAAAAAGTTACAAATGAGTTCATAGTGGACAAAAATGTCCAGGTCTAATAATGGTTAGAAAATCACAGACACTTGGGAGCACACAGTTAAGATCTCATTTTAAAGAAGACCTATGGCAAAAACACCGCCATAAATCTAAATAAGTTGTGTTCATTGAGCTTCTAGTAAAATTAGTTTGGGAGAAGTACCAAATTTTTGTCCCATTAGAAACCAGCAAAACTCTGCTAGTGCACACAGGGGTTTGTGATTTACATTAGTTTGTCACAATAATTTTTTGTTAAGGACAAACATACAAACCACACTCCAACACATTCACATTATAGCTACAATATTTATCCAATTGGCTTTATAAAATGCAGAAGCAGAAAATAGAAATAAAGCAGATATTTGATTTACAGGCCAAACTTACTCCATCTGGTAAAAAAAAACAGTAAGAAATGTAATTTTAAAGCCTTTACAACCGAGTAAAAGCCTATTAACCAAAATTGCGTCATTGTACAGTTAAACGGCACAGTGATAAAAAATCATTGTTTTAATGCGTTTCAAAGGAGACATTTTTGTTCAAAAGGTTCTTGTGTACCTAGTTTAAAATTGATTTATTAAAGGAAATGAGGGTGGAATATTCAAGTTCTAATAAAAATACAGACCCGAGCCAACATTTATGCAGTTAGCATTAACACAGGCCAAATGATCAAAGGGTTAAGGGTTAATAGACTTTAAGTCAGTAGTAGTTGGCGATGAGTGGAATCTAATGTGAAAATGAGCTTATAACCAATATCAGCTAACACTGATACTAATGCATATACAGTAAATTGACCTTATTTCTTAAAGGCAATTTTCCACAAGCTAATATGATTCTTTAGGGTTTTAATGGAAAGTTTGTAATATAGTTTGTTATAAATTTTTAAAGATGTCCAGATGTTAAATGTTTTTCAAGGGGGTGTTTCCCTTCGGAACCAAATATAAGGTTAATCTTTTGCCTTCAGTCACTCAGATGTCGGGAGTAAATTACTACTGCTGTGTTCATTAATACATTCAACAACAAAACCCCTCAATCTCTTAGGAGTCATGCTTGTCTCTGCATCTCTGTCTGATGATGCCTCTCTGCCTATAACTTAACCATAACACGTTTAACGTTTACTATACATAAGGACACTCCTTATGGGAGCTTTATAGCGGAGTTATTTAGGAATAAAGATGAAAATACACACCATTGTTTCATTTGTATTATCATGACTGTATCTGGGAAGTGATTTAGCTATAAACACCTTTCTTTTTAATTTTTTAATTTTTATTTTATGTCTTAATGAAGACATACTTTTACTGCTGTTTTTTAACTGACAGCAGATTTCTTAACGTTTGGGCTGATAGGAGTGTATTTTTGTGGTTCAGTGAGTGACTAAAACAATAGTGTCTCTATAGTAATAATCTCCTATGTGTTCTTTACTCTTACCAAACTTCCAGGATTCCCAAGAAAAATATGATGGTTTTGAAATTCTTCAGTAGCACTGAAAGGCCTCTCAGAGTAATGTGGTTAACCCACATCTTTCTGCATTGGGCTTGTCTTTCTGGAAACAAAGCTTTTCGACTGACCTTGTGTTTGTGAAATCATGCGGTAGTAAAACGATTCAAAACCAACAGCTATGGACCATTTACCATCACGCTTGAGAAAACTCAGTGATCACATCCTGACCACTGCTTTTTTACCACAGGACTTTCTCCCATAACTCCTCTGGATCATCCAGATGGTCCCTGGCAAACTTCAGACGGGCCTGGACATGGGCTGACTTAACCAGCTCTCTTCACAGCATTGACCAGCTTCTCAAGTGTAGTTCTGGGCTGATTCTTCACCATTCTTAGCATCATTGATACCCCACGAGGAGGGATCTTCCATGGGGCCCCAGTCCAAGGGACATTGACTTGCTATGTTGTTTATGGAGTTGTTATTTTGTTTTATGGTTTGCTGTTTTGTTTTTAGATTTGATACTGTGTTTTCTAATTTGTAATTTTGAGTCTGGATTTGTTGTTTGGTTTTCAGATTTGTTTTTTGTGTTGCGAGTTGTTGTTGTGTTTTGCACTACTCGGCCACCGTAGGTGTAGCTGGACTATTTAAAAGCAAAATAACAGGTCTTTGAGGGCCAGAAATCTGGCTGATAAGAAAGTGATCAAATACTTATTTGACACAGTAATTCCCAAATAAATTGTTAGAAAATCATACAATGTGATTTACAGATTTTTCTTTTTAGATTCTGTCTCAGTGGAAATGCACCTATGCTAAAAATTGTAGACCCCTCCATGATTTCTAAGTTAGAGAACTTGCAAAATCACAGGGTGATCAAATACTTATTGACCTCACTGTATTCCAAAATATTATTACAATTCAAAATAACTGTCTGTAGTTTAAAATGTAATTTATTCCTTTGCAGTTAAAGCTGAAATTAAACAGCCATTACTTAAGTAATATCTTGTCACAGGTCACAAGTGTCGCAAGTATTTACTTTCACTTTTGATAAATTTGAGTATATGTTTTGCAAAAAAACATTGTTTCGAGAGGACCGTGAACGCAGTGATTACCTGCGACTGGCAGCCGATTCTCTAATCAAGCACGACCAATCAATTCACTTCTCTCTACTATAAAATATCCCAGCCTCCATGTTCCCACATCTCGCCTTGATCGCATCCCTCCTCCTCCGCTTCTCTCCCTTTTCCCACGTCCGGGGGGCAGACGGCGAAGGAGCCAAACGCCGAACCCTTACCCTCGCTAGGGTTCTATTCCCTAGGGTTCGGAGTTCTCCCGGCTCGATCCCCAGACAGCTCGCCAAATTTGCACTATATTTTATTACCAGGAAACGTGAACTCTTGAAATACATAGTTGCTGAAAAACGTTTATTTCTCACTCAATCACTAAACAATATATTACTGACCCCAAACTGTACAGTATGAGAGGCCAAAAACAAGTAGGGTAACTGAGTGTGTCTGTGGCATGTACACTTTTTTTTTTAAACAAGCACTGCTGATTGAAATAATTTATTTAAGTACATTCTTCTTTCTGTTTTCCCCCTACCATGTTATGTCATAATTTATCTGTCCGTATTTTCAACCATTTCTGACCTATAAAATTAAAATGGGTTGTTTGTTTGTTTTTTTTGTTTTTTTTGCTGCTGTGCCTTTAAGACCTGCAAACACACTTTTGCATGTAAAATGAGCAAAATTAACTATTTGCTGCAAGCTTGTTGATTTACTGTCCAATATACTGTAGTTTTTAACTGCTCCATCCTTCAGTAACAGCCTCTTCGTAAAATACATTACATAAACAAAGAGCAAAACTGGACTGAAATTATTGGGGACCTTGTTAAAAACCAGCAGAATAACTGCCATTAATATAAACAACCTCCTTAATGCCATCCTGCTTCATCCATCATTCCTCACTGTGACTGGACAGGCAACTTTTTGGCTTTCAGGCAATGTTCTGTTTTCCACTGCATTTTCACTGAAACCACTTTTTTAAGGTAAACCTGCTTCTTCATAATACATCCCCTTTAACTCTCTCTGTTCATTGTCGTTCATTTGCCCATTTTACTTACAGTTCCCCACCTGTCCAAACTTACTGTAAACCACCTGTGAGCTCCTCAGCTTAGTTCTGACAGCCACTCATCTAATCTGTATTAAGGTAGCATTCATAGATCTTCTGTGCTGCTGCCTTCATGTTTCACTGCTGTGGAAATACCCACCCTGGAGCTGATTCATCAGGACTATGGACTTCTGTAAATTGTACATGACTTGCACTAATAATGCATGAAAGTTTTTTTGTCTTTGTGTGGACTTTACTCTTTAGTGGGTGTTTGTAGTTGTCCTATTACAATGATGTTGTTGGGAAGGTGATTATGAAGAAATTTGTTTAAAGTGCGCCTATTATGGATTTTTGACAATGAGCATTCATGCAGTGTGCAACACAGCTCTAAGTGAATAAAAACATCCTGCAAAGTTTTTAAATCTAAAAGTGCACCGCGTATAAGGTTATTGTCTAAGAAAGACTCGACTCAAGTTTTTAAAATGAATTCCAAGCCGTAGCATGTTGACATCAACATAAAAATATTAGCATATTACCCGCCTACTTGTTGATCTTTTCGCATTGGTCTAAATTAAAGGAACCGTATGTAGACTTGACATCTTGTGGTTGAACTAGGTATAGCAGTCCAAATTCAAAATACAGGAGAGGGGTTTTTCACCCAGCCCCTCCTTTTCAGACTTGACGCACACTCAGGTTGCCATTATTGACAACAGGAACGAACGTACATGACACTGAATTAAATGAAATGCACTGTATTTTCTGCCAAGCAGGCAACCTGGATGCCGAAACACTACTGACTTCGTGATTGGGAGATAGATGGAGAGTGGCGCTTCGAGACAAAACAAAACATGACAACATAAACATCAGTTGAGGGCTTCAACTGCGGTTTTTAAACAAACATATCCAAGCTGTACTACTGCTGTCAGCGATACGAGTACTTGAAATTAATATGTTTTCTTAATGCCTGTCGAACATAACAGAGACATTTATGCTTATTACAATACATTTCTTACATACGGTTCCTTACAATAGCAAATTCATTCTAGGTGCCGCTTTTGGAGCAGTTAAAATATCTGTTTCCCCGGTAACACTGTACACAAAGCAGTGTGAATTGTTTGGGAGTCATTGTCCAATTAAAGTAAAAAAAAAAACATTTTATACAATAAAAGTTTTCTGACCTTGCATGCATGCTAACCTTTTGTTGGGGACTCTACAAACCAAATTATGAACCTTTCATAACCCATAATAGGGGCACTTTAGGTCATCATGAACCTGTTCATAACCCTTTTGTTTTGTGTCATATGATACGTTTTTAAGAAGAATTTACAGTGGGACCTTATTTTATCCTTATTATAATGGATTATGAAAAAAATGGCTTTTCTAGATTAGAGTCGGCTTGGGTTTCCAGCATTTTTTGTATTATTTGGAACCGCAAGCAGCAATGAAAAACACAATTACATTAGAAACATATTTTTAGAAAGTATATTTCGATTTTTGAGTTCATGTTGATTGTTTGTTGGGCTGGAAAGTGACAAGTTGTTCAGGCAAGATTGTACAAGTAAATCTGCCAAACCTGTCTCACCCACAT
The DNA here is from genome assembly GCA_032353835.1 of Enteromius viviparus. NCBI lineage: Eukaryota > Metazoa > Chordata > Actinopteri > Cypriniformes > Cyprinidae > Enteromius > Enteromius viviparus. The sequence continues at coordinate 4,943,206 of JAUCNO010001053.1, forward strand.
CTCGTATGGTTTGACAAAACGGACTTCAAATCTGCAATATTTCTTGGCTTGGTTTGACTGACTGATTTCAGCTCTAATGATGGAGTATGAGGGGCCCTTCAACATTTACAATATTTAGTCTGAAAGGGCCCTGGGCTGATCCATACAAATCAGTAAAACATGACATAAAAATGTAAGTTACATTAAAAAGACATATTTTACCATTTGTTTATATGGACAAGCCTGCTATTTTAGACAGGTCGTATATAATTCAAATAAAGTGTCAGGCAGAGAGTGTCTAGCGTCATTTCATGAGTTTTCCGCAATACTTACTTTTCATTTACATCAACAAATAATGGACGTGTATGTTGGAATAGGTAAGATGGAAAATCCTACATGTCTCCTATAGGGAAAAAAGCATTTCATGTGTTTTAGAATGTACTTTGATATGGCAAAATGTAAATACTAGTTTTGTATTATAGATTATATTGTTTTAATCCAATTGTATAGAAAAAAAACCTGTAGTATGATTTTAAAAATGCTCATGTCTTCCTAATGTAGAAGCATAACTTTCCATTAACTGTTTATTACTTCTGTTAGAAATATTATAAAATCTCTGGCTCATGGTTGCTACAGAGACAAATGTGTTTTATTTTCTGTTTTATTATTTGATTTATTATAATAATAATATATAACAAGGCAAAGTAAATATTTGGTTTGCTGTTTGTTTATTACTGTTATGTTGCATTCAAATAATGTATAAAAAAAGAGTTTTATACTATTTATATAAAAAAAGATATATATATATATACTGTACGTATATTTATCCTCCACATGTTTGGTAGCAGGTTTCTGAAAAGAGCTATTGTCTTCTGCTTTTATCCAGAATGCCAACAGAAATAAAATGTTTTGTTGTTCCTCTGGAAACGGAGATCAGCCGAGTTTTTTCCCCTCTGCATACACAGACAGCTCTAAAATGAAAACAGACTGATTTCTGGGCATGTGTGAGCTTCACAAACACGGCAGGTTCATCATTTTGTTCAGTCTCAACAGGCTAATTCAAGGTCCAGCTCACAAACTCTCCAAAAAGTCATTCTCTCCCATAAGACATTAAGCAGCATTACTGGCTAGTGAAGAAGTCATATATTCTTATTTGAGAGGAAATGGTATTGCCCTTGATGTGACAGACGAGTATTCTGCGCCAGAGACGGGGGATTAGAGTTATGAGTTTGGCAACCTCAGGCTGCGTTTGGTTCGGTTTTATGGGGCATTTGCATCGGGTCTGTTCTTCCTCCAGGATATTAGTGCGGAGAAACAGATTCACCTGCTGATAAACCAAGCTTTGTGATTTTCAAATGGCAACAATATAAAAAATGATTTGCTCCATGAGGATTGTTCGGAAAAATGCTACAAATGAAATAACTCAGAAACTCAGTCATTGCTTTGTTTCTGCTTCAGCTTTCGGATTCCAGAACTGTGGTAACGTCTTCGAGATGCTTCAATAAACCTACCAAGCCTCCTGAAAGACTAAAAATAAAGCATTACCATTTTTTTTTATTTCATGATGCTAGTGGTGCAGAAATGAAACACCTTAAAATTCATCAATATCTATCAAACGTCTTTGTTATTGCTAAAAAAATGTTTAACTTAAAACCCTGGAGTCATATTGTTTGGGACAATGGTAAAAGAAAACAAATACGCGGCTGTAATGAATTCAAGGCCCAAGCGCAATGTGAGCAAGAGTTTTTCCGTAAGTGTATTTACTTATATTCCCCACAGCGGTAAACACACAGGTCAGGGTCAGCAAATCAGACTTATTAAAATGCAGTTGATTTCCTATTTAAAAGGCAAACGTCATTCTCTTTGTCAACCGAGGGGAAAATTAAAATCAATCCAGCGTTAGAACACAGGCCAGCTCGGCGTTCTGGACTTTTAAAAACAAAGAGGAATGAAATAGAAAGACTATGGCAGGCGGAGGCTGAAAGACTTATTGTTGTCTGAGAAGCAGACGTCATCATATATGCTAAATAGATCAAATTTTGTTATACATTCTTGTAAAGTCACTTTAAATAAAGTGACAATCATTTTGGAATTTCCTGGAAATGTTGCTTTAATTTTTTATTTTTTTTGACTAGAACAGAGATGAATAAGACAGTGATGTGCACTGCAATATATTGTTGTTTTACAAATATTAAATAAATGATAAATTATCTCATTTCGGTTTCAATACATACGAAACTGCCCTGATTAAATTAATTAAGATCAAGAAATCAACCTGTAAAATCAATCATTTTAAAAACACAAAAGATTTTATAATAATTTATTAAAGGAGATAAAATATTGCTCACACTTGTAAGTCATCCATAATTTGGGCGCTTTAAATTTTAAGATTTATCAAATATTTTATAATTAACAATAGCATATTATTTATATATATTATTATTATTATACATATGTACATTTAAATATTTTGTCTAATTATTTTAAAATATTTATTATACTTTTCTTATTTATATGTAACATAAAAATATGTTAATGATTATTTATTGCACAACACTACACACCCAATGTTAAACTCCAGTGATCTAGCAGCACAATATGTCTCTGTTTAATTTTGCCCCTTTAATGTGGCTGATTTTGATCTGATCACATTAACATGTGCAGAACATTCAGTTCAGAGTGTGAATGAGATCTTAACAGAGGGAAAACTCCAATTCTTCATGCTTCTGATTGTTACATGGCAGTTTAATTGTGAACATGATCCTTTCAATCTTCATGGCACATTTCATTTATTATTTAAACACTCAGTCTGCAGAGCTTTCATGAGACAGGATGAACACAATACAGTCTCCATGACGTTTCTTTCATTTCTGGCTGGATTTAGTGTCTGCAAATATTATGGTTTGGCTGAATTTGGATCAGTCCTTTCAAAAACCGTCCATGTTGGCTTTGGCTAACGGTGTTCGACTTCAAAGACCAGTGCTGAATGTGTTGTGTCTGTTGTAGGATGCAACATCTAGTGTACACTGAATCTAAATATGTGCTTTTGCAATAAGCTCTGTTGTCAGATGCATTTAGCAATGTTATGAGAGAGAGGGTCTAATTCAAGGTTGCGACGTGTTGTTTGTTCCTGAGGAAGACGTTGACCTGTTCAATGCCTTTGACTTCCATTCAAAAACAATCTTTCGGCCACACACCAAGACTGAAAAACATTGCACAAACTGCTTAAAACATTCCTAACCCCTCCTATAATTCAAAATGTTCATGTTAACCAGTGTCCAATGGGATAGTAATGTGAATATTGGTCAAAAAGGAATGAATGAATAGTATCCAAAAACATCAAGCAAGAGCATTACATGAAAACTGACCAAAACTATTCTTGAATTATTTTAATCAGTCCAATGTGTTTCGCAAATGCCTAAACAAATCAACAGAGATCAGAAGGAAAAGTCTAGAAGATTTAATTCTTTAATCCATCATAGCCAAGTGTCCTCAAGTGCTTCATTTAAGAGAAGGAGCCATTTTGGTTTGGCCCATTTACAATGAGAGGAACGCCAATGGCAGCAAACAATGGCAGTCAGTGATGTTCAGACCTCCCAAACCGAGTTACTGTATTTCTCCATCTAGAATACAAGCTATCAGTACCAATTTTATTCCCATTCTCTTCAACATCTAAGTGCTCACTCTTTTTCAACGCCATCAATAGTTTATCAGCGCAGTAGTGAAGCGGGAGAGAACAGCGAGAGAGAACCGAAGAACTGGCCAGGAGATGAATAATAGATTTGTACTTGACTATGAATCTATTCTTGCCTCCACCAAATACAGTATACAGCCAAATGTATGTGGACACTCAGAGAGCACACCCATATGTGCTTTCATACTGTACGTTAAAACATTATTAATATAAGACGATGCATTTTCAGTGTTTAATTGAATTATTAATCCCATTTGTTTTAGGATGGTGTTCTTGTAACATAGCTTAAAACACTTTTAGTGCAAGATTTATAAACGGATAACCACCTCTATATACTATACAGTATATAGCATTACTGATATTAGTTAACTTGCTCAGTAGCTCACCCGGTAATGCATAGCACTCGGATACAAATTTTGTGAAACACACAGCACGTTTTAAGCATTAGAGGTCGCATTTTCAAAACAATGACAGAGGCGAAGTTGGATGACGCAATGACAGAGCGTGGAACATTGGGATATGTCGTTTTCACAAATCATGTTCAAGGATGAAAAGCTCATTTATATCTGTTTAATCACCTGTACATGACTATTACTTACACAATGAGTAATATATATTTGCTTACCCTTCTATTAAAACACAAGTGAGAATCGAGTCTCTGTCCAGGCCGAGGTTTGTTCTCCTTTATTTATTTCAATATCTTCTTGCCTCAATTTGTATACATCTATGTTTTTTAGGATTGTGGAGAGTGTAATCATGATCCATGAAATAGAAATGCACTAAATAACTACCACTTCCGCATTTGTCCACGCATGTTGCCGTAGTATTCATAGGCAGAAAGCAAGGATAGCGCAGTTATTGCGTCATGGATGCGACAATGAACAGGTAATTTCTTTGAATTTACAAATCCTACAGAACTTTTGAGATAACGTAAGTACACAACTGCATGAAATACATAACACTGTGCAAGGGGTTTTTGGATGTTTTATATCAAAAATCTTACATACTGTGCCATTAATACAAAAGCTTAAAGATTTGCAAATGTGTTTTGATCTCATGTTGTGTTCATTCACTGTATCAGAAAGTTGGGTTTAGTGTGGGTTTACTGTATACAATATTTTCAAATATTAAGGGGATCTGCAGATCATTAAAGGGCCATGTAACCCCAGACTTATATGTTGCACACCATAAAAGACAATGCTACTGATGGAGAAAACTGGTGAATTTGAAGCTTTTTTATGCTATTTTCATCTTCCAGGGTTTAAAATCTTTATTGTGGCGATGTCACAGTTTGTGACGTTGCAATAGACATCTATGACTTGTTCTTATCCTATGAGAAGATGCTTTGCTTAATTATTCAAAACAGCATGTGTTGATAGCCATTGAGAAGTGGCTGTGGATTTGCCATGACAGACGCTCATGCTTCAGACAGTGAGATTGCATACATTAACTGAGAGAAATGTTCATGGATCAGAGGAAAAATTTTGTTTTTGCTTTTTAATAAGAGTTTGGCAACCCCAAAAATGCGACTCATTCACTTGTGAAGGTAACCATTTTTACTGCTCAACTAGTCAAATGGCTTTTAATAAGCCCTAAAAGTTATCAGAGGTGCAACAGCACATTCATATATGTTTTTTGATGCAGAGTGCAAATGGCTGTGCATCTTTTTGTGTTTTAACTCGATAAGAGTGAAATGAAACTGTCTCCTCTCTTCCCCCTCCGCTCCGCAGCGCACCATGCCCACTTGTTTAACCCTTTTTAAAATTGTGGTAAGCGATAATCTGTGCTGAAACAGGGGGTTTCATGAACCTTTAACATTTTAGAAATAATCACCTGCCATGATATGTAGAACAAACAATGTAATAAAATGTTGCCACATTCACGTTCATCTATAAAAAAAAAACACTATCCCCCAGTTTCACAGACAAGGCTTAAGCTAGTCCCAGACTAAATAGCATGTTTGAGCTGTCTCAGATTAAAGTATCTTACTCTGACACATCATAAAACATGTCAGTGTCATTGTTCTGTGTTAAGATGCTCACCTGTGATATTTTCTTGTAAGGCATTTTTGTAAAAGTTGCTTAAATATCTTAATTTAACTAATGCCTAGTCCTGGGTTAAGCTAAGCCCTGTTTGTGAAACCGGGCCTATAATTGCTTTTCTCTCAGTAGACATTGTTGTTTAAAAATGCTGTGAAATGTGCAAAAAGCAATGAAATATAATTTTGCAGCAATGTCAAATACAGGTCAAAAACACTTTTTCTAGTGTCACAGAATCATGGACACACACAAAAACAGAGCTATATATTCATCTCTCTCTCTAACATCAGGTCATTCTCACTTCTCAAGAAACCATGTTAAAGGGAAAACACATAAAAATCCTGACCAGAAGCTGGCCTGAGGAAGTGTCTGGTACCATGTCTCTCATCTACCTTGCTGGCTGGTCGCCCAGTAATGGCCAGAGGAGAGCACCTGGGTAAACAGGTATGTCAGTGGTATTCTCGTTGATACTGAACCGTGAGAACGCATGGCCCAGTGCTGCCCGCCATACACTTCACCCTTTAAAACATACTAACGTACTGTAGCATTCAAACACAACAAACACACAGCGATCTCACATCTCAACTGACTGTTTGCTTTCCTCTCACAGATTTGATCTTGCTCCATTTTTTTCCTTTCATTCTCTTCTTTATCTGTTTGTCTATCAGGCTAACTTGAAGGCTTAAATCTGAAAAATGTCTTGAATACTTGAGTGAGCCCTTCAAAGCAAGCAAGCTGTAATAGCCTTGGGTAACCCAACATGTCGTGCTCTTCTTAAAGTGACCCCCCCCCCCAAACACCTGCTGAACTCTGTGTTTGCTTTGACATTGAAACAATTTATTTCATGAATGCATATATTTGTTTTGCATATGATTTATGGTTTTGTGAGAATAAACCATAATAAAGTTGTTCCCATAAATATATATATATATTATTTTATTTTTATTTTTTTATAAATATAATAAATATATATATATATATTTTTATATATCAAAAATATATAACCGCAATGTTATGAAATATTATAAGGTTAAATTTAAATTCTGTTTGAATATATTTTAAAAGTTATTTATTCAGGTGATAGCAAAGTTTTCATCATCATACTCATCATAAATCATAGTCTTAATTGTTACATTTTAATATGCTGATTTGTTCAAGAAATACTGCATTTTTATTTTCAGAACTTAAATTCTTAATATTATCAGTGCTGAAAATGTTTTTTTTTGTGTGTGTGTAAACCATGGGGTTTTTTTATGAATCCAAAAGTAAAGAATTAGTTATGTATCCAAAATGTGTACTGTCACTTTTGATAAAAAATTTATATGAACTTACTGAATAGAAATACATAAATAAATAAAATCTAACTTACACACGGTTTTTAAAAAGAAGTATGCGTGATTTAAACTAGCATTAATTATAGGAAATTAAGTTTAATATTAATATAGCAATAGTAGGTAATATTTGTAATTAAGTTTAAAAAAGTGTTGCTGAGTAAAGCACGGCTCATACTGTGCGATTTTGACCATGATTTGGCCATCTGAGACAAATTTTGAAAATCCCAAAAGATTCCTATGATCCTAGGCTAATATCTGTAGTCTTTGATCGTTGGTTTGACATATTCACAGATAGCCGAGTAATGGCCATTGTGATAAAATTTTAGCTCCGATAAAATTCTGGCAGTGTTTTTGCAGATAGTCCTGCAGTGTAACATCTCCTATGACGAACATCCAACTTTTTTGTATTTTAATACCCATGACCAGAATTAATGCAAAATGCAAAATTCATATTTTCCCTTTGCAATGATAAACACCAATTGCATCGCTGTTTTCATGTACGTGTATGGTGCTGCTTATGATGTTCTTGAGATCCCACAGTGTGACATGATCATCATGTTCATATTGTCTGACAAATACAACCCTAAAGGGAAAAAAATAAAAATAAATAAATAAATAAAATATTGCAGTGTGAGCCCGACTTAAATCTAATCTAGAGGGAGATAGAACAGATGTACTGTATAAAAATTATTATTTTATTATGCGTGACCCTGGACTCTGTCATAGGTTTCAAAATTGAGGTTTATACATTATCTGAAAGCTAAATAAACAAGTTTTCTATTGAAGTAAGGTTTGTTAAAATAGCACAATATTTGGCCAGGATGCAATATTTAAAAATCTGAAATCTGAGGGTGCAAAAAAATATTAAGAAAATCACCTTTAAAGTTGTCGAAATGAAGATCTTGTCAAAAAAATTATATATTTTTGATTTGTAATTTACAAATTATCTTTATAAAACATGATCTTTGCTATTCTAATGATTTTTGGCAAAAAATAAAAACAATCATTTTGACCCATACAATATATTGTGGCTATTGCTACTTAAGACTGGTTTTGTGGTCCAGGGTCCCATTTATATATATATATATATATATTTTTTTTTTTTTTTAATTGAAGTGGAAGCAGGCTTTAGGAGGCTCACAGGTGTTCAACATTGCTGTGACAAAAACCAAGACAATAAACAAAATAGAAAAAGGTCTGGACTTTATTTTACACATGGATCCCAAATTATATGAATTCTGCAAAGAAAAGCTCATATTTTCACATATCCCTTTACCATGACATGCATGTATTGAGATTCCACACTGTGCCTTTCCTTGTAACCATGACACTGAAGTAAGCTTGATTTAATCTGCTCTCTAACTACATGTATCATTTAAATAATTATAGGTGGCATCTGTCAAGTCTTGTGAGATCTGACATTTTACCCTAAGCAGTCGGCACATGTTTCGTCTGAGTCATGACATGGAAAATTAGAACAGCGTAATAAAATAAAGAGAATCTATTTTCGCCCCTGGAGACTGAGGGGTATTTAGCCAATGCACACCTCATAAGTCAGTTCAGGAGTTATTTAACACCTCCATTAAAGACCACAGTGAATTCGTATCAAATGTTACTGGTGCGACTGTTCAAAAGCGTTGAGTCCTGTTATGACAATACACAATGTTTAAAATATGCAGCGAATGTGGATTCTGAGCTCTGTAGCAACACAGATGCACTGAAATCTGTGATCCTGTATAAGCAGTCTCATTTCAGTCAAGGACATTCTGTAGGAAATAAAATGTACATCCAAAGCAAACAGAGCTTGTACTGCATTTTAGCCGCACACGCTTCATTAACCTTTGGTGAATATTCTGCATAGCAATCTGTAATATTCCCAATAACTAGGGTTGAAAAGGCTAAATTAAATCAGTTTATTAAAAGAAATGTAAAAAAAATTAAAATCTACAATACATAGTGATGCATTTACTAAGCCGACTGCTTTAGAATAAGAGGAAAACCCAAAGCTATTACCGGTGAATAATTTTTTCAAAGCTTCACTTACACATAAAATTTTGTCATTATGTATTTACTTATCCTCTGAAAGGACCTAAACAAAACACAATAAAAGTGGTCCATATGATTTGTGTGCTAGACTTCTCAAGCCACTGGCAAACAGAAGGTGTAAATATATATATATTTTTTAAATCATATTTGCCTGAAACATTAATTTTACAATGAATAGTTGACATGAGAAAAATAGTTAATATTTCTACTAAAATGTCCATTTAAGTTAATTTGTTTAGGGAAAAATGTTTGGTAACACTTTGTTTTAAGGTTGCATCATACCATGTAATTACCTAATACGGTACTTAGTAGTAACCATTGTACTTACATTAAATAAAATGTACTTATGTTACTAAGTTATGAAACAGCCTGTAATTACAATTTGTAATTATGTAGACGTAACAGGCAGCTTCTGACTTACAGTTAAGTGCAATCTTGATACGCTTTATTTTAAGTACATACCTTATGCCTGTGCAATATTCTGTAATGTTTATGTAATTAGAAAGGTACAGCATGTATTTAAGCTGTATACTTATGAGTTAAATCAAACTATGGTGCAGGTACATGAGGTGTGCAGTATAGATATACATTAAGTACACTTAATTGCAATGTTGATATACTTTATTTTAAGTAGCTTATGCCTGTGTAATATTCTGTAATTATAATGTAATTAGAAAAGTAATAATTGTATTTAAGCACATATCTGACAATCCTTTGGTTACAAAAGTAGCTGTGTAACAGACTTGGTCTGTTACAAATGTGTAACAATAGTAGCCTGTTACATCGACATAATTACAAACTGTTCCATAACAACTACATTTTGGTATGTTACCTGGTACTAGGTAATTAGGTAATTACTAGGCAGAGTTAGAATTACTAGGTAATTACTTACTAGGTATTTAAAGGTGAGAAAGTCAAATATGACTTGAAATAAAAGTTTTACTTCACAATGTTGTCTTGGTCTATGTTGCAGCTAGATCACTGTGAAATCCCACATTTAGAAATCTGAACAACATTTTGCTAAATGAAACTCATCCATGCCAAAAACATGCACCGATCCCAAGGGCAGTCGTGAGTACTGGTGAGGGTCAAAAGTGTACATTACGAATCTCTCGTGAATGTATTATTCAGAGCACAAGGAATGCAACCTTGCGTGAAACAGATGGCCGGGCTTATGCTCTCCTGGAAAACCTGCTAACACGCTGTTGCCGATTTGAGACTGAATGCGCTAGAACACATAATCGCCTGTAACACGCTGGGACATGGCCTTTCGTAAAGATCATTACAATCTTATCCCATATCACAGTTGATGAAAATGAAGGTCTTTGTGTGGGAATACTTGTTTTATCAGAAAAACAGGGATCTTTTGTGGTTTCCGACTAAAAAGCGAAGCATTATTTATACAGGTCTGTAAGTGACGACATTGCAAGAGCGACAGGTCCATGAAGAGTTCAGAGTTCACAGCTGACTCCCAAACACCTCAGTGCGAAAATGAAAGGAAAGCGGAGATTCGGAGACCAAGCAGGGTGAAAGAGATGCCAGGAAAGGGGAGGCACTGCCCTTCATGCCCCCAAGCAAGCAGTAAAGACAGCGGGAAGAGTTAGTACAAGAGGCCAAAGATGGGAAGCCAAGCGCTTAGAGGCTGAGGATCTGTTTCCTCCAAAATAAGCCACCTGGGCTGCAGAGATAAAAGAAAGAGAAGCAAACTGCACTGTAAAACAATATTTTGACATTGTAAATTAAGAATATAGAAGCATGTTTTACTAAAAATAAGAATCTACCTAAAGGGTTAGTTCACCCAAAATTGACAATCAGCCCAAGTTTCACTTACCCTCAAAGCATTCCATGTGTACATGACTTTCTTCTTTCAAATGAATCCAGTCAGAGTTACATAAAAAATTTACCTTGCTCTTTCAAGCTTTAGAATGAGAGTAGGCAGGTGCTTCGGTTAAACAGTCCAAAAGCAGTCAAATATATAATATTCATTGTAAAAAGTGCCTCACATGGCTCTGGGGGGTGAACAAAGGCCTCCTATAGCAAATCAATGTGTTTTTGTAAGAAAAAATCAGATTATTTAAAATGTTATAGTATTTTTGCACTTTTGCTGACATAAAAGCCATTATCTGAGACATGCTAGTTTGTTTACAGGAGCAAAAGAAGGCAAATTTATCTTAGTTTACCAATGGAAAACTTTCTCTTTTTGCCTTATATTTTTCTTTACAATCTTTGTTTTGCTGTTACAAATCACTGGTGCTTGTAATCCACCAGAACCCCTTGCACATACTGTATAACATTCAGCAGAAGTGAGAAAAAAGTATTTATAACATTTGAGGATCTCGTGGTTTTAGATTTTTTTCTTACAAAAATGCATTCGCTACAGGAGGCCCTTATTCACTCCTCACAGCCATGTAAGGCACTTTGTGAAGTTTTTGCAAATAAACTAATTTCGAGTAGGAGCGCGGTCGATTAATCACAGCTGGCACTGCATCACCCAACCAATCTCCTCATTACAGCTGCCCAATCAAATCCCCTTCTACCCACTATAAATAGCCCACCCTCTTTCCTTCCACATCCCGCCTTTTACGCATTCTTTGGAATCGCACGACCGAAACACATCTCGGCTGCCTTCCTCTATGATTCCTCAGCCTGCCTCAACACTCAGCCGGTCTGAACCTCTACGAGAGACTGTTTGAGACTTCCTATTTGAGGCCTTGCCCGTCTCAGATCCCGCGCTATCCAGCAAAGCTATTCAAGTGAAAGAATCCTCATTACTTACCCCTCGCCAGCCCGCCGCTATTTTCCTCCGCCCGTAAGCAACAAGCCCGCCTCTGCAGAGGCATCCCATC
>JAUCNO010001053.1:4962660-4988326 GCA_032353835.1 Enteromius viviparus
TTTTTTTTTTTCTTGTAAGAACACAGAAACAAAAACGTTACTATAAAAAACAATAATCTGACACCAATATCTTAAACGATAGCTCCCCTAAAGCGTTACTAACATGAAGAAGCCGAGTATTGATGATAGCTTTTTTTTTTAATCAACGGCATATTCTGTAAGTTTTCTCTGGAAAAGACGCTTAACCCTGCTGCTGCTATTATCCCATTTAGATCTGACCTGCACCACACTTGTGTGCCATTAGACAGTCACGCTGGAGCAAAAACAGCTGCAGACTTTTGACAATTAAGCAGCAAGCGGATTTAAACATAACTTTGTGCTTGTGAGAGACAAATGGTGTCTGCGTGTGTGTGTGTGTGTGTGTGCGTCTGTAATATAGAGATAATGGTCTTAAGTAGTTCCAGTTTACAAAAAGAAAAAAGAAAAAGGTTTTAAAATAGAAAATCAATTTTAAGAAGGGCATATTTCCATTAGTGGCCAAACTTACTGTAATTTATCTTAAATGGAAACGCAACAGGTTTACAACTGCAAAAAAAAAGTTTCTGGTTTAAACGAGAATTTTCACCTAAACTTGATTCCAGATTCTTTTTATTCATTTGTTTATTTACTTTTCGTCTTTTGTTCGTAGAATAAAATATCTTTTTACCAAGTTAAACCATTTATTACCATTTAAATGTAAAGATTTCCAAATGGTATTTATACCTTTGCGTTTTGATCACTTTACGCAAAATCGGGTAGAAATGCAATGCTTAAAACTGTCAAATCGATTACTTTAATTTTTACTAAAAGTAATACTTAACATAGCTTTTAACTTTATTTATGTTGTTCCGTTGTTTTAGTTGACTGATCAAAAACGAAATAGTTTTTCATTCAAAAAAGCTATTTTGGAGATCCCCTGTTGTGCTGCATTTGCGCCATGAATAAATAGCACCAGAATAGCAAATCGTTAGTTTTATATTATTTTTCCCCGTCTTGTGTCCAGTCCCAGGTATCGATCACTTGTTGTGAGGAGGGTGCGCAGGAAACCTGTTTGAGGGCGCAATGATGCGCATCGGTGTCTCTCTGAGCTCCTGCTCCGGCGCCAGAGACAAAAGCCTGCCAGAGACTAAGAAGAAGAGAAAAGAAAAGGAAAGAGAGACGAGATTATCTCATCCGTTAGCTATCAACAGTGCTGTTTAGATCAGCTTTGTGTCCTCCAGTCCCAAGACTAATGGCTCGGGAGGAAAGTTGGAGTGGAGGGAATCTAGCTTTTCTCTTAAGAACCGAACGGCAAGGTACATTAATTTAATGATATTTGCTGTAACTCAGTAATCTTTGCCTCGTTGTTATTTATTTATTTAATTATAAGGATTTGATGACGATGCGTTATCATTAGCTATCGTTAAACAGTGTGTTGACCTTGTGATACAATTATGTTAATATATTGGTGTAGCCTACACATAGGGCCTAAGAATTTGTTTATTTCTGCTTTATACTGCAACCTTAAAAAAAGAACAGATCGGAAATAAAGTTATTTTTTCTTTCTATTTGAAACCAGCACCATCTATCACAGATATTAAAATGTTTCCCACACATTAATGATAACTCCCTGTGTTGACACGATGACAGACGCCACAGAACGTTTTGGTTTTGTTGACAAAACGCTTGCTACATTAAAAATAGATAGGCCTAATATTAGTGCAGGTATCCTTGCAGGCCCGTGCTTTGGAGAGAGTCCGATCACAGGATTTGGAGGTTGTCGCGTGTTTTTATCTGATCAGTTGTGATCTTTGCCCCACACACGACTAAAGTGTGTGAGTGTTTTGTCTGGTTAATAGCACCATTAGGATGAGGAGAGTCTCAGTCAAGCATGAAGCCAAGCTGACCGTGAAGAGCGCATGTCTGCACAGGACTCTCCCCTGAGCCTCCAGTGTCCTGATGGATGGACATATTGATGATATCAACATCAAAATATATAACAATAATCGAAACGCTTCTGTCGGTTTGCCGGGCTTGACCGGATATATGGAAGTATAGCCTGGCTATAATGTTGCGTTTGCTTATAAACGGAATGATGAAAATAAATTGTAACACATTCAATTGTTTTTTACCGATATACATTAGTAGAAAAAAACATCATTCTTTTATAGTAGCTATATTGTATAACATTAGACAGTTCTGTTAATATATAAGCTAATATAAATGCTTTGTACAGCAAAGCAGTGATTTTAGCCTTTTAGACAAAAAAAAAAATTGTTTCTGAAATAACCGAAATTAATTTTAGTACCAAAACCAAATAGTTGTTTTTTTGTTTTTTGTTTTTACTTTTTACAATAATCAGATAATGATGATATTGGTGGGAAAGGCTTGAAATTAAATAATTAAACTTTTGAAATTATGAAAAACACGTTTAGGCTACATTTAAACTGCAAGAAATGTGTTTTTCAACATCTTATTATATTAAGTTGTTTCAATGTCTATTTACTTGTTTGCAGGATATATTATAATTTTAGATTTGACGATGTTCAGATATTGTAAATTAAACGAACGATTTCATTGATTTCATTCATAGACAGCTTATGGTCCAGACTACGATTATATTAATATTGTCCAGTCCGTTTAGCTTTTATTCTTACGTTTGTCACACACACTGTATCTTATAATTTTCCTTTCAATAGCTCACTTTTTTATCCATATTCTACCAATACATTGAGCTATTGCAGCACAGCAAATTATTTAGCCTATCCTAAATTCTCCCATCCTATAATGTTTACAGCATGGCGCTTTATTGTTTAAAACCATAATTATCCTATCCAGTTTAATTGTTAGTAGCCTATTAAAAAAACCTTCTGTATCGTAGTACCCAAACACTGAGCTACCGAGACGATTGCGTGCCGATGCCAGCCCTAAAGAAAAAAAAAGAAAAAGGTTTTAAGCCTATGTTTATGTAAAGGAAGAGCCTGTTTCCTGGACCTAACAAAACCCAGGCCTGAGCACCATGACAGTGAGGCGGTCAGCAGAGGGAGGGAGAGGCCAATAGATCATCTTCATCTGGACACTGACTGAGGTTAGATGTAGAGGTACCAGAAGTGGGTCAAGGGCCTGCGTCTTCTCGGACCATCAACCGCTCATTGACATCCCAGCATTCTGTACAAACTCAAATGCTGTGAACATCAGGAGAGTGTTCAGGCTCAAATCCAGAGTCTGTAAGGATACAATGTGAATCCATGTTTATGAGTTGAGAGTAGGTTAGAGTTGAGATGAATTTTAGCATGGTTTTAAAGCAACTGTATGTAGTTCAGTGTATTTTAGCGACTTTAGAGCCCCCTACAGTTAAGTGAGTGGGAATATTTCCTGCCGTAAATATGTTACGTCATCACTGTCGCAATTACAGTGGCTAACGTTAGCTGATCCAAAATCGCAAAGCCAACTATTTGAGAGAAGTAATCACAGAGACCAGGTAAGCTTAGTACTATATAAATAACTATATAATACTAAATAAAAGTTCGCCTTCTTTACAGTAGGACAGTTTGCCATTTATGGTGCTGGCCTGTTTTTTTTTTGTTTTTTTTTTCGTTTTGTTTTTGTGGTGCCGTAAAGCAGTCCGCCATTAAGGTTTGGACTCGCTTACCAAACTTTCAAAACACATGTTTGACGTGGAGAAAGTGGGAATGGGGAAAGAAACAGAAGCCATATTTGCCTTATTAGAAGTCAATGTACCATCAAAATAAATTCCAATGCTTCTATTTATAAATAGGACTACATCCAGTTGCTTTTAAAAATATATGCTCCAAAATGTTTCATATTTGGTTCCCCAAAGAACCTTTCAGTGAGCAGTTTGTAAAAGAATCATATTCAGTTAATGTGAAGAACATTTTAATAATCCATTTTTTTCTGCTAAAACAAGCTTATGTGTGGCTGAAGGGTTACTTGGATGTGAAACGCTCTTCACCGAACAGAAGATGCCAATAAAGAGCTGTTATTTTTAAGGTCCCACGCAGGTAAGGACTCGTTCGCAGTGGCCAGCTAGAGGAAATTTCCTCACACGGTTCTCAACAGGCCCAGAAAACCTTCCATATATACAGAAGGCATATCTGAGGAGGTGCAGATCCTGTTAGGTCCCGGAAGGTGAGTCTTATCAGCTCTTGGTTTCAGGCCGTGTGCTGCGCCAGGCCTTGAGACCTCGCCGGGAACCATTGTGCGTCTGACCCAGCCGTATGACTGATAGCCTTCTCCGTTTCTGCCGCAGACGGGGAGGAAAGGAGGGAGGCGAGGCTCTGCAGCACCAGACATTCCCTGTCACACCAGCGCTCTGAGTTAGGGAGGTCTGGTCTGGAAGCCCGCTGACGGAAGTCAGGCCAGGAGAAATCCACATGGCCTCCTGGGACTAATAAATTAGACAGCTGTATTTTCCCTCATGGCCTTAACCCTGCAGGTGTGTGTTTGTATACATGTGCGCAAATTACCGAGCGTTTAGCCTGTAATGTGTGTGACCTACGCCGTGGGTAATGTGGTGAGAGAGGAAGGCCGTAACCTAAATATTCGATTACAACAGACAGCGGTGATTAAGACACAGAGTAGCTACACAAAGTCTTCGAGTGGGATGTGAACGGCTAGATTTCCTCTTTTTTTGTCTAAACATTCCCTGGGCCGTGCCAGAGAGGCAAAAATAAAAGGAAAGGTTGCTTCAAGTTCATCTGACCGCTGGTATGCGCACAGTTTACAAAGATTGTCATTCAAACAATAATACAATTAATTTTATTCAGATTTATATGTTGTTCATTTGGGGATGCACACCACATGACCTTCCACTGGATAAACATGTTGCGAGCGGGGAGCCTGTGTTACTCAGTCCAGCCAGTGTGGCGTCTCCCATCAAACTGACAATTTGTTTCTATTCGAGCTTGAGATCCCATTCATTCGCCGTCGCAGCTGTAAATAAAAAGGAAGCTCGTTTCTGCTCCTACATTCGCCTTGGGTTTGGAAAGGCTCTCTTCTGTTGGGAAACAGGCTGCTGTGTGCAGCCCCTGAGATTGTAGTCCTGGGAATCCCTTGGTTTATGCAAGCAGGCCTAGTTGATCGATTGATGATTGAATCCATCGCTTCTTATGCATGGTTACCAAATAGTGGTCTCAAGAAACGTGAGAACGTGAAACTAGAGAAGCTGAATATCGCTTGTGAACAGAATATGCTATTCTGCATTGTTATATTTTGGTCAAACATTGCTTTCATAGGTACAAAATATGAAAAAAAAAAAAAAAAGCTTATTGCATTCATTTTGGATGCATTATAGTTAGATATGAAATTACTGAAACAGCTTCTTTCCCCCCAAAATAAAAGAATATAAAAAATAAAATATTGTGAGAAGGAAAAGTTTCAAAACAAGCATGTGGGAAGACAAAATTGAAAAAACCTTTTTATTATTATATTAAAAACACTTATTGATTATAATGAATAATTATACCATCTTTCTTAGCATATTAAAGTCTAAAAGACTTGTTGAAATGAGATTTGTTACATTTAATGTCTTTATTTGCTTCTTAAGGGGAAAAATGGCAGTATGACAGTGTAGGCGAAAAGAGAAATTCTCAGAAGTATTCATAGCAGACATGTAGGAACTTGCAATCTTCCAAGTTGTCAGGCGCTGTGATTGCGATGGATTTCTTTCATTGCCGTGACTTTACTATTTATTGCTGAATAATCAGAAGTATTAGCGTGCTACATTTGTAATCTCTGAGACCATATAGATGCGGTTTCTTGTCAAATCTGCTTTGCAAATATTTGTGCGATTACACATTTGTCAGAACTGCTAATTCAAACAAGCATAATTGTGTGGTTTCACAACCTCTGAAAAATCATGGCGGAGAGATTCAGTTTGATGTATTTTTCTTTGCGAGTGACAGTCCCAGCGTTCATACGAAGGCTCTGAATCTGGTGACTGAAGTAAATAAAGGCTAATTGTGGACAGCTGCATGCATCAGCTATGTTTCTGCTGCCATTTTGACATGTTTGTGGTGAAGTATGAATTACGAATGTTTGTACGGCCCTTTCGTGTATGTTTATTTGTTCTTTTCAATAAGACGTAAACCAATTGGTGGCAGCAGACTTGTAGACATGAGGTTGCACTTCCTTCCATTGTGTAAAACGGTCAGATCGAAAAGTAGTCGAGGTCAAAACTGGAAGAAAAGGAACATCTGTTCAGCATGAAGACAGCCGTACACATATCTGTGTTTTGCTACAATGAAAGTCATACTAGTAACTGTGTTCGTTCTTCAATAAATAGGGTGTGACTTGTTCTGTTTGCACAGAACTACAATGGATTAGCCTTTCAATGAGTAATGACACTTTAATCACACTTAACAGCACTTATGCATCATACTTTTATTCATGTTGACATACAGGGCTGTAACCACCATAGACACTGAGGAGGGCACTTCATCTCAGTGTTCAGATTAGTTCAGATTTGGTTGATTCTTAAGTTGATGGTTATTTCTTCAGTATTTATCTCCCAAGGGTTAATGAAGATCACATTTAAAATGTATCTGAAGTTCAAATGTCTCTCATCCTTGAAGATCTCATTCCATCTTTAACTGTAAATGTTATATGAATTATAATATAATATTGTATGCGCATATAATAAACATCAAGGCCTGGTTTCACAGACAGGTGTAAACCGGGATTAGGCCATAGTTCAATTAAGACAAGTCATTTTTGTGAACGTACCTAAGAAAAAAACATTACTGGTAAGCATCTTTAGACCAAACAAAGACAATGAAATATTTTATTAAGTCAGTGCAGGTTTCTTTGAGATGAAACACCTCAGACGTACATTTTAGGCTTAAACCTTGTTTGTGAAACCAAGGGTATATGTACAAATATTTGCTCAAATTACGACAAATGACTGATATTTGCAACAACTAACAACTTTATTCCCAAACCTTATATATATATATATAAATTACCAAATATTTTTCTCTGGTTATAAATATGAAAGAAAAATCAATGTAAATATTCTAGATCAACATGTTATTCTACATTACTATCATGTATTTAGCTTAACTGGCAAAATAATGTCAGTCTAAAATGGAGAATTTTCCCCTTGAATTCTATGAAAAATGCATATGTGATAGAAATGTTTCAATATTTTATAATATCAGAAAAATTCATTTCTGTTTCTTAAAAATAAAATAAAATTTAAGTGAACTTTTAAGCTTAAAATTGATGTAAATATATGATGTTGAAATATGTTTAAATGTAAAAATTCAGTTATAGTAGTAATAATAAAATAAATAGCCTAGTAGCTGATAACATGTTTAAACAGCCATAGGGACAAATGTGGCCATGGAATCTATTACATTTGTTTCCCCAATATTCTTGCTAAGAGAAGAGTTACGGTGCTGTGATGAAATATGAGTTGTTGGACATTTCAGCCCATTTCTCCAGCTACATCATATCTCTTACCTCATAACATGCCCACTCTGGATCTTTAAGAGGTGTCTCCTGCTGCTTTTTTCTCTCCCCTCTTTCTTTCTTCTCTCTTTTCTTAAAGAGTGACTCATGATATTTAACCTACTTACTGAGCTCCACCTATAGCTGCTCTCTTTAATAGGAATGTCTCGGGTCCGCAAACTCAGAATGCGGTGAAGGGAAAACATGGTGGTCTTTCAGTCAAGTCCATCAAACAGAATTGATGAAACGGGCAACAGAAAACAAAATAACCGACAGAGAGTTTAGAAAAGGCCCTCACTCAGCGAAGTGCGCTGACCCTTAGCAGGGAGGCTAATGTAACACGTGAACAACACGAGAAGGTCCTGCACTGGAATGTCTCTCTGTGTACATGTTTGGTATGAGTTGCTGACTTTCCGTCATGGTCCGTGCATGTTTTTGAAGTCAGAAAGATTTCTCAAATTCTACCTTTTGAACACTGTTTTGTGTTTATTTGTGGAGTTCATTAGAACGAAGCTGATCGTTATGCGAGATCGAATGCGTTTAGATGTTTGTTGATGTTTTCGCAAACTTATAATGTTCCTGTGTTGTCGTATTTGTTGGGGCGGGTCTATAATGAATGTTCTTTGATATGGTATTAGTTGACAGAAGCTGCAAACGTTTCCCCAGGAGGCACTTGTGTCATATGCCTCTGTGGTCTCCGCTCTTCTCTCAGCCTGTCTCTCTCTGTCTGTCCCCAGGCCAACAAACCTTGTGCTAGAAGCTCCAAATCCCATAATTACAAAGCTGACAGTTAACACACAGGTAAGCTACCCTTACTGACCGGCAAAGAATGCAAACATCTACTGCACTGGAGTTGAGAGACAGAGATGGAGGCCATGCTGCAGGTGTAAAAGTTACTCCTCCATATCTCCTGGGGGTCGTATAAGATGCACAAAACTGGAATGGAGTTGGGTGAGTAATCACAAGCATTATGCATCTAATATTTTATTGATAAGTTCACTCTTTAAAGCAAAGATTATTCGTGCTTCCCTTTGAAGATTTTTTAACATCCACGGGACCTTTCAAAAGATTGTTTTCGCAGTGATGCCAAAGAAAAACCATATTTGGTTCCCCAAAGAACTTCTCAGTGAATATTTTAGTATTTTTATATATATATATAATATAATATATAAAATTTGCTTTTTTTCTAAAAGAAAATTTTAATTAATATTATCAATAGGTTCTTTATGCAACCAGACATGCCAATAGGAAAATAGTTCTTTAGATTATTAAAATTTTCTTAATTAACAAACATGTGTTAATTAAAAGGTTTTTTTTCACTGAAAGGTGCTTTTGGGAAACCTTGGTATTATTTATTTATTTATTTATTTGAGAGGCAGAAAAATTACCTTCCACGTTTGCATAACTTAATAATTAAAATCATAGGATATTGCAAGTTATTTAAATGATTTGCTCACTTTCTCACACAAAACAATCACAGTACTTGAAATACAGGTATGGGTTGTGCAGGTGATTTGAGGTTGATAAGTTATCTGATGGTGCTGCCACTCTCTCTAAGAGCAAGCTGGCAGTTTCATATCTTTTCAGGTTCATATCTTTCGCTAATAGCAGGTCAAGAGAAGTAAAAGCATGCAATCTCTTAAGCTGACAAAAATCTACATTTTTAGGATGCACCACGCAGGCTGCCTGGAACAGTACCTATCCTGACCATTGACATATAGCTATCCTTTAAAAGCTCATGACCAAAAACAAACAAACAAAAACGTTTACATGTATTTTGATCAATCTTTAGCTAACTTCAAAATAAGTATAATGAAGGAAATAATGGGAAAGCAGTAAGAAAATGAGCAAGAGGTCACATGTTGTCTGAACATACATTTTTAGAGACCTTCAAGATATAAATACCACAGAACAGCTCATGTTTCCCTTTTTTCTTTTGGGCCTTAAATTATGATTCCATTAGAGACCTTAAAACATCATAAGTGTTTATGTGTGGAACAGTATGAAAAGCTTAGACCACCACCTTGTGGCCTCACAGGGACATGACATACAAAACCTTCTCTAAGGCCTGCCCCTAATTTTGCTGAGTTCGACATGTTCCTGGGTCAACATATTTTGCTGTTCCAGCCAGGATTAACACAAATGTTGATCCAGTAACATCTTGTACTAAGTGTGAGTATCACGTGTTTTTAAGTGACGTGTTAAGTGCACTGATACAGTGGTATGTCATCATGACGGGTTATTGTGATGCACAGCAAATAATGAACGAAAATTCAAAGAAGAGTAACCAAAACAGTATTTTTGCCTTCATTATTTCTATTTTGAAGATATTTCAATATTCATTCGTCTGAGTAATAAGTGTGTTGGTCTGAGGTTGCTTGTTTTCTCCCCGCCCATTTTGCACAGTTTTACACGCCCATTTCTGGAGTTCTTTTCGGATCTAATGTGTGACACAGGGGGTTTCTGTCTGGCTCCATCCCATCCCACCACACTTCAATTCAGCGGCATTGCTTATCAGTCTACATCTTCTTGCACATAATTTGTAGAAATATTAACACAACGTCATGTCAATATTCGGTGAAGTCCCGCGAGCGGCTCCTGTGTCTCAAGTGAGAGCAGATTTCTATGAAGATCAAAATCCTAACAAGTTGATTCTGGGACCCGGAGGTGAGAGATGAGCTCTCTAACAACACATATACACACACACGTACATATTAGGCCACGTTTACACGTGTGGCTTTTCGCTTCGGTTTCGCCTATCCGACATTTTTGAGGACGAAAACAGAGGCTTTTGAAAACGCTACAGAACCCGTTAAGTTTGACACTCCGGGGTTGCGTTTCAGTGTAACGTTAAACGAAGCAAAACGATGGCGTGGCTGCCCACATTCTTTTTGCGTGTCCTTGACGACCGCGTAAACAATAACGTCATGTTTGTTGATTCTCAACACAAAATAGAGGTAGATTCCCATTGGTTCGCTCCAAGCACACAGACGCGGCCTATATATTACAGGGAATCTACATCCACCTTTTTCCTCAACGCGGAATTGAGCCTATGGGCTGTTCTCATTGTCTGGATACTTGTAAAACCTAACATAAAGTATTTATTTACCAATTGAATTGTAATATATTTGTATTTATTATTATTATTATTACTATTATATTATTATTCTCTCTATTTCTTGCGAGGAGTGATATTTAATCACATTTATTTAAACTTGCTGTGTTGTAATTTGATAGCAATATCAAATTCAGTATTGTTTTTGATTGATATCTGGTGAAAGTACAGAGTACTGACAACATCATTAAAGTGAACTAAGCAGAATATTATAAAACTTTGTTTTCCTAAAAGCAGATAACATCCATAAATTGCACAACTTCCATAATCCAGATCTCTGGATATGGAACTCGTGGGTGTGAATGAAAACAACGCTGCCTATTGAAGCAAACGTAGCCCGCCCTCTCTTCTTTATCATTGGTCAACAGGCACGTCGCTCTTAGAAATTCGAGTTTTCATTGGTCGCCGCGGAGTTGTCGAGCGCGTTCTTTATAGACGTAGTGGCTTGACCTTCCAGTACTAAAAGATGATTGGGTAATATTCAAGTCGATCATAAACATCTGGGTTTCTATTGGTTAGTTTAGACACGCCTGTCCTCCATTGCCCAAACCTCACATCTGAAGGTTAAAGTCCGTCTGGCTGCATCGCACCGCACTTTAATCCAGCGGTACTTGCGAATCGTTCTCCCTCTACTCGCTCATAATTTGCAGAAATATTAACCAAGCACCATGTCGATATTCGAGGAAGTGCCTCAAGCGGCTCCTGTCGCAGTATTTAAACTGACAGCAGACTTCCGTGAAGATCAGAGTCCCAGCAAGGTGAATCTGGGAGTTGGAGGTGAGAGATGCGCATGATATCAACACATACACGCACGTGCACTTCGGAATATGTGTATATGAATGTCAAAGTGTGCCAGTTTAATGCATGATTTGCCTATGCACACACAGTTAACCTCTTTGATCACAGTAGGCCTCATAAGAACACTTCACTGAACTGTAAATGCAGCTCATTGCATTTAAAATGTCAATAGGCAAGTCATAGATACATTTTTTTTTGCTTATATTGGGATTGATAGACTAATACAAGCTTAGCATTTTATTTGGTCTCAATTAAAGGACCCAAAGTTAGAACTGCATGCTTAATGCATCTTTGAAATTGATTAAATAATTAAAAATACATATTTATCTTTGTATTTGCTGTTTAATTATCATTTGAAATAATTGATATATTAAATAATAATTTTTTCCACTAGTCTTGTTTGTTATTTTTGATGACTTGACTATTACTCTAAAATGTGTGTGTGTGTGTATATATATATATATAATACAAAAAAAAAATAATTGGTGTTAAATTGTAAATGACTTTATTTTAAATGACATTAAATTAAACAGTGGTCTGACAATAAACTAAAGTCATTGCATTTAGCTCCAGAGGCATCTAGGTTTCTAAATATATTAAAGGATAGAGTTACTCTTCCGGCATTGGTCGTTTCTATTGGAGACCAGGCCCATGTGCAGTGCTGTTAACTGGGGATGAATAGATTGTTTTACGTCAACAGTATCATTGTGTAGAAGCAGTTGTCATGTGTCATCTGCTGTGTACAGTAGTTATTCCTGATCCCAGTTAGAGAGCTTGACCTCAGAGGATTCTGGGAGGATTATCTTTATCTTCTGCTTTTCCTGACACTCTGCAAACACCACGACTCCTGAGGTTCGGAGACACGAGCAAAAGATGAAAGTCAGATCTCTGAAAATCCCTGAGTCATGATTGTGTGGACTGTTTTTGAATACCTCCCCCTGGCTTGTGGTCTTTCCTCAGATTGAAATGATTATCCCTCTTGAGCAACCCAGAACATTGATTTCATGTGCTTTCCACAGACATTGACAGTGTATGACTACATCTTGTCATTCTTCTGCGGAAGGTGACAAAATATGCCTTTTAAAAAAAAATGTAGTTATACTTAACTGGATATGTTGCACCATAAATAGATTATTAATCTAATTGTTAATACGTTCAGGCATGCAAATTAAAATCATAGCCCTTCATAGTCTTTTGATTCAAAATCTTAACCAGTTTATATGCAGAAAGTATGTTCTATATTTGCATCAGGAATTGCATCAAGATATGATCAGTACATGTTAATGTCGAATAAGCTAATTTTGCTCTTGGGTAAAAGTTCACAGATAAATCCTGATTATAGACAGGCCTGATAAAATAGAACAATTATTCATGACAGATATTGATTAGATTGGAATTATGTTCACTGTTCAAATGTATTTTTTTGTTCTTGCTCACCAAGGCTGCATTTATTTGATCAAAAATACTGTAAAACAGTAATATTGTGATTTTATTTTTGTATTTTAAAGTTAAATTTATGTCTGTAATAGCAAAGCTGAATTTTGTCTTCAGTGTCATATGATATATTTGGCTATTTTTTGATGAATAGAAAACCTATTTGAAACATATTGTTTTCTAACACTGAAATGCATTTGCTGTCCCTTTTGATCAGTGTAATGCATAATGCATCCTTGCTAAATAAAAATATTAATTTGTTTAAAAAAATACAAACATTTGAATTTAAACAATTTTGAATTGTATTTTGAAGCCGTCTGGTTTAAATGTTCATTCCCTTTCTGCCCTTAGCCTACAGGACAGATGAAGGTCAGCCCTGGGTTCTGCCTGTGGTGAGAAAAGTGGAGAAGATGATCGCTGATGACCATAGTTTGAACCACGAGTACCTGCCCATTCTAGGCCTGCCAGAGTTTCGCTCAAGCTCATCTAAGATCGCTCTGGGTGACGACAGTCCTGCCATCAAGGACAATCGGGTCAGATAAGATGCTTAGAAACCCATTTTTTTAAATATAATGTATTCCTGTGATGGCAAAGAAGAATTTTCAAGTCTCCAGTGTCCCATGATTCTTCAGAAATCATCATATTTTCATATTTAGCATTTATTAGATACCTTGTTACACGTTTTGGAGGGGTTTCATTCTAGTGTTTTTGTATTGCAGGTGGGAGGTGTGCAGTGTTTAGGTGGCACTGGTGCTCTAAAGATCGGAGCCGAGTTTCTACGCCGTTGGTACAATGGAACTGACAACACATCAACTCCAGTTTATGTGTCTGCACCCACATGGGGTGAGCACGAGGAAAATAATGTTAAAAAATACTGTCATTCTAATATAATGTGTATGTTAAGCTTTTGCCGAAAAAATCTGAACTATTTAAATGCTGACCTTAAGTTCAGTAATTAAACTTTTTATTTATTGTTGTCTCAAATGCTAAAAAAAAATGTTCAGTTGAGTTTGTTGTTTTTCATTCAAGAAAACCACAATGCAGTTTTCTCTAATGCTGGATTTGTGGACATCCGTCCATACAAATACTGGGATGCAGGGAAGCGTGGGCTCGATTTGAAAGGTTTTCTGGGTGACCTAGAGGTTAGTAGTGATTTCGAAATGGCACTCTCTTAAACTAAACCATGTCTTCTTCATAGTTACTTATTTATCAGTAATTGATAAATGTTATCTAAATACCTCTGATTATAGGCAAAAGAAGTGTTGAGCATGAGTATTAGTTGAGATTTCATGCTCTAGTGGCATTTTCTAATAACTCTAAAAATGCTATTTTTAACAAATTTGGTGTTTGGTGTCAGAGAGGTTTTTTATTAAGAAATTAATACTTATATTCAGCAAGGATGAAGGATATTCAGTACATTGATCTAGTTTGAAAGCTTAACAATGTTACAAAAAACTCAATTTATATACAATTTTAAATCAAAATATATTTATTTACATTTTCAACTTTTTAAAATTATTTTTGCATTTAAATATAAGAAACAGTAAGGGAATTTTATTTAAAATTTATTAAAGTTTTTTAATTTAACACATTTTGGTAACGCTTTACAAAAAAAGGTGTCATTTGTTAACATTAGTTAATGTATTAACTAACATGAACAAACAATGAACAATACATTTATTACAGTATTTATTCATCCTTGTTAACGTAAGTTAATAAAAATACAATCATTCATTGTTAGTTCATGATTGTTCACAGTGTGTTAACAAATGTTAACAAACACAACTTGTGATTTAAATAATGCATTAGTAAATGCTGAAATTAACATTAAGTAAGATTAATAAATGCTGTAGAAGTGCGGAAACTTCGTTTTGCTTCACTTTAAGGAAATCTTACCAGAGGTGAACTCGTCATTTGAACGTTTGTGTGCAAAGGTGCAAGGTTGGCAGGAGTGTAGTTCAAATGATTATCTTGAGGTGAATAAAAAACAGCTACCTTAAGTATCACTTCCTTTAAATGGATCTGCATGTCCCTAAAGGTTGTCTAACTTCAGAACTGTGATGTTTCAAGATCGTACGATTTAGACAAATGTTACAAGTTAAGGCTGCCCATCATCACTCCGCCAGGCCTCTTCCACTTTAATCTCATGCCTTTCGGCTTTAAAAATGCACCTGCAACATTCCAGCGGTTAATGGAAACAGTACTTGGAGAACCACGAGGAAACATCTGCTTTGTTTATGTCAATGATATTATTATACACTCACCATCTGTAGCTTAGCACTTCAAGGACCTCCAAACTGTTCTCCATCGACTGCAGGAAGCTGGATTGACCATTAACCTTAAAAAGAGCAAGTTCTGCCTGAAAGAAATTACATTCCTGGGACATGTGGTTAGCATCAACAACATTACAGCAGACTCATCCAAGGTTAAAACCATCAATTCTTACTCAGTGCCACGCAACATCAAAGAGGTACAGTGTTTTCTTGGATTAGCGGTTTGGTACCACCGCTTTGTCCCAAACTTCTCCAAGATCACTGAACCCACCAATGCACTGAGAAAGAAGGGACGTTCTTTTCACTATTCACCCCAGTGCCCACTGGGGAAAAGAGTGCAGTAGTATGGGCAATTGAGAAATGGCAGCATTACCTGGAAAACAAGACGTTTACTGTAGTCACCGACTATTCTGCTCTACAATGAGTCTTGAGCTCCCAGAAGACCACCAGCCATCTCATTAGATGGGCCCTACGATTTCAAAGGTTTGATTTCATCATTGAATACTGAAATACCTCTCTGCTGAATCCGTTTGGGAGGAGCTACATAAAGATCCTGAGATCATAAGAGTGTTTAAAGCTTTGACAGAGAACAATAACAGGGATGTCAAAGGCAAATATGAGATTGTGGAGGATAAACTGTGTTATAAGTTTCACCTGTCAAATGGCCAAGTCCAGAACTGAGTGTACCTAGCAGTCTCATCCCATTTGTGCACCCGCACTACCATTCACATCCTTTAAATGGGCATGGAAACCTACAAGCGTGTACAAGATGTGACATTTTGGCCAGGCATGTGATCTGACATGAAACGTCATGTCAGAACCTGCGTAAAATGTGGAACATTAAAAAATGATATTCAAAAACCTGCTGTAATTGCAGCAAATCACTACCACTCACCCAAACCAAATGCTGGGAGTTGACATCATAGGCCCATTGCCCGAAGTGTCCTCCTCTCAGACAGGGGCGTTGAGTTCGTCTCAGCTTTGTTCAGAGAACTATGTGCAAATTGGAGCATAACCCCCAAATTGACTACTACTTAACACCTGCAAACCAACATGACTGAGAGTTAATGGGACCCTCAAAAATATAATGTCAGCCTATGTGGATGACAACCACAAAAAGTGGGACCAATTCTTATCTCCATTGGATTATCTCCAGCATAACTCCAGCTTGGTAGAAAACTCTAATGGACAAAATGCTCCATGGTGTTAAATTAACTCCAGACTTCTTCCTATGATGTGGCTCATCATCTCCATCAGCTGCAGTTACAAGCCAAAGAAAGTAGTCAAAAAGCCAAGATGAGACAACTCAGGAATTACAACAGGAAAAGGAGAGATGTAATATTCACAAACAAGGATTGTGTATGGTTACGGATCTTCCCACAATCTAGTGCACATAGATGTAGTGCAAAACTTGCACAGAAGTGGAAGGGACCTTACCGTGTCAGGTCAGTTAGGTCCTTTGAATTATCAGAAACTAAAGAAACCTAAACTAAGCAGTGTTATCCAACAGCTGAGGAGTTATCAGGAGAAATAAAACTGCAACTCTTCTTGGACTTCTATCCTGGGATAATTTAATTTGACAGTATTAAAGGTGCTCTATGCGATGTTGCAGAATTTTAGATTGATTTCATTTTTATCTCAAACCGTATGCATCACCCCTTGATCGTCTTGCTGTCTGCCCTCTAAATACATTGGGAAAAAATCCTCTCTTGAAAGACACGCAGAGGCTGCAATACCAAAAGCATTTTGTGCACCACAACAAAAACAAACTTCGGCCAACCAACCGGCAAGAAGAGGTGGGGTTTAACGCGTGTTAAACCCCACCTCTTCTTGCCGATCGGTTGGCTGAAGTTTGTTTTTGTTTGGTGTGCATCCTGCACCCATAGTGTTTTGCAAGATCGCATAGAGCACCTTTAATGCTGTCTGGCACCCAAAAATGATTTTTGTAAGTTGATCATTTGTTTTAGGGCAGCCACCACCATTACAAAGTGTTGTTCATTCTTAGTTCATGTTAACTATTGACATTAACTAATAAAGCTTATTGTAAAGTGTTACCCACATTTTAATACATTTACATATAATGGAATATTTAATTTTGGCCCACAGCCCTAAAATGAAATGAGTTTTTGCTCATTGTATTAAAAACACCTCTTCTATATACAGTCCAAATGAAAACATGTCTTTCCTTTCAGAGCGCACCTGCTCACTCCATCTTTGTGCTGCATGCCTGCGCTCACAACCCCACCGGCACAGATCCCACCCAGGACCAATGGAAGCAGATCGCTGATGTCATGAAGGTGAGACCATCACAACAGCCCCACACGATCTCACTCGGATTACAACACTGAAGCACATGGTACAAAAATGGATATAAGCCATTTAAGCACAACGTGCAATTACAACCCACTGTTGTCTAAATTTAAACTCTTACCAGTTTTATAAATACTGAGTTAACTATTGCATAATTGCTTAAAGCCAACATATATTAAAATTGTAGAGTCACGAAGTTCCTGAAAAGTTCATCAATGCAGCTGTAATTACCTAAAACGAGATGTGATTATCTGACTTTTTTTTTTCTCTCATCTCTCTCTCTCTCTTCAGCGAAAGAGTCTGTTTGCCTTCTTTGATTCAGCCTATCAGGGTTTTGCCTCAGGAGATTTAGAAAAGGACGCCTGGGCTATTCGCTATTTTGTGTCACAAGGTTTTGAATTGTTCTGTGCCCAGTCCTTCTCGAAGAACTTCGGTCTGTACAGTAAGTGGTTCCAATGTTACAGATTGCTTTTTAATGCCTTGCACTGTATCTTTGCTCAGAACTATTTGATTGTAAAGAATAATCTGACTCTACAGATGAGAGAGTGGGGAACCTGACTGTTGTAGCCAAAGACCAAGACAATATGATCCGTGTACTGTCTCAAATGGAGAAGATTGTTCGAATCACCTGGTCCAACCCTCCATCCCAGGGTGCGCGCCTGGTTGCCATCACACTCAACACACCTGAACTCTTCGCTGAATGGTGAATGCAATTCAAATGGATCTAGTTTCATGCATTTGGTTTTAAAAGTACAACATTTAATAGTGCAAGTATATCATTCATAAGTGATTCTTATGAAAATTATGCTTTTTCTCCCAAAATGCTATTTCTATTTTCTAATATTATTTTAAAAATTCCAATTAGTATAATGTATATATGTGTGTGTGTGTGTGTGTTTAAGGATACATTCTAACTGTTTTAGATGCATGGCAGTGCAGGACTATTTTTTTTAATGAAATGTGACCTGAATGTGTTCTTGACAGATTTTGTGAGATTCACCATTGTATGTGTATGTTAGAGTTATTATAGTCTGGAATTTTATCATCTTTCTACAGGAAGGACAATGTGAAGACCATGGCAGACAGAGTGCTGCTCATGCGTGCACAGCTGAAGGAAAAACTCAAAGCACTTGGAACACCAGGAACCTGGGAGCACATCACTGAACAGATCGGCATGTTCAGCTTCACCGGACTCAACCGTAAATATCTCCTTCTAGCGCTTCACACGTGTTAAAAGGTTAAAAGTTAGAACTCAGAAAATGGTTATAAGCTTAGTATTTAGAAAGCAGTTAAAAGTTAGTTCTAAGAAAATGGTTAAGAGCTAGTAATTAAAAATATTTAAAAGTCCGTATGGAGAAAATAGTTAGCAGCTAGTACTGAGGAAACGAGTAAGCCCTATTAAGAAAAGTTAATTCTTAAAATGGTTGAAAGTTACTACTTAAGAAAAAGGTTACAAGTTAGTTGAAAAAAAAGTTAAAATAAAGTAATCAGAGAACTGGTATTTAGGAAAATGTTAAAAGTTAAAACATGAGAAAATAGTTAAAAAGCTAATGGTTAGAAAATAGTGAGAAAAGTTAAAAGCTAGTACTGATAAAACAGTTAAACTATACTGCAAAAAACATTTAAATAGTTAAAACAATAGTAATAGTAAAACGTTAGTACTGGGAAACTAGTTAAAAGCTAGAACCTAAAAAATAGCTGCAATTAGTGCTTAGAAAATAGTCAAAAGTTAGTACTGAGAAAATAGTTAAACATTAGTTCTTGAAAAAAGAAGTTAAAAGCTAGTAATGGAAAAAGCCATATTTTGTTTGCAGTTGCCACTTATTTTGTTAATTGGTAACACTTTAGAATAGTGGATGGTTAGAAGTCATTTATAAGAGATTAGTTAATGATGAAATGTTCATCTACAAAACATTCACAAATGATTAATAAGTGATACAAATCATTTACAAGTTGTGATATGTTGAAAAGCACAAAAAATGTTTTTTTTTTTTTTATTTAATAAAGTGTGTAAACCCTTTGTCTCATTAGGACAGATGATATATTGGGTAAAGATGGTAAACACACTTTATTAAATGTAAAAAAACATTTTTTTGTGCTTTTCAACATATCACAACTTGTAAATGACTTGTAAATTAATTAACTAAACATAATAATCACTTATTAATCATTTGTGAATGTTTTGTAGATGAACATTTCATCATTAACTAATCTCTTATAAATGACTTATAACCATCCGCTATTCTAAAGTGTTACCAAATTGGGTACTTTTACTTTAGTACATTTTAAATGATGTACCAGTACAACTACTAGTACTCTTATTTTTCTCTGTTTGTGGTCCTTACATGCTTATATAACTTTTACTGCCGACTGCTTTTTATCATGGCTGCTGGTAGTGCATTCTTCAAACATTAGTTTAGTCGAGTTTCAGCATCTTCCTCTAACATGTCAAGGTAATTTTCGGATTGCTGCTTACTAAATAATTTGTATATGCTTGCCTATCTGAAATTTAGGCCTGAAATTTGCTGTGAGGTTGAGATCATTGCTTACTGTGTTAACTCCCACAAGAGCCACATTCTCTAAATTCCCCCTCACTTATGAGATGCACAATCTTTGCTGCCTCGTCTCTCCCTCTTGTGTGTTTTGCAATGGTCACTTGGATTCCTTCACATTTTTCTTTACAAACTGTACTATCAGCATAGCAATGTGTGAAAGGGTGTAAAACATATGGCATGATGTCCTTCTAGAAATATGTGCATTTATGTAAAAATTTTTACAGAAATCAAATCAATAACATTTAGTTATCATAATTTCTTTGTTGCAATATGCAAAAACTGGCACCGTTTTGGAGAAAAATTTTAACCCATATCATGGTGTGTGATGCTGAACTGTGCTGAACTAGTTTCTAATGTTTGTATTTGCACTGTTCTAAACATTTATATCTAATGTGTGACAACAGCATGCTGTCTCACTGGCCTTACACATGCTTTTAAATACATTTTTTCAAAACTTCATGAATTTCATCTTCAACTGAATACTGTTTCTGTGCTGTTTTGATGTATTAGTTAGTTAGTTTTACGTATTCTGTGTGTTCTGTTTTGGTTTTGTCTTTGCCCTTATTTTGTGTTTCCTGTTCTTGATCTGTTTATTGTGTTAATTTGAGTTCTGACAAGAAATTGTTCTGAATTTGCCCTTAGAATAAATACACTCTGTTCCTTTTTTAGCAGAATTAAATTTTGCTTAAATAGTTGAAATATAATTTTGATTATTATGTCATATTACTGCAATATTAGGATTATTATTATTATTTAATATCTTTGAAACAATCAATTCGTTTAATAATTTATAATTTATGTATATGTATTAAGTATTATTTTATGTCCCACCAACTATATTGTTTTTAGATAAAAAAGCGAAAGTTTGTACTTCACATTAATTACAGTATGAAATATAGTAGGTCATCCAGGAATTCCATGCATGCAGAAAATGTACATACTATGCAAAGCGTACTGCACATACTAGATATTGCAAAAAAATTAAAAGTAGTTGCCCACTTGTTTGCAGTTCTGTGTTAGTTTATCATTGTATGTTATCCGTTTGTATCCTGATCCTGCCTTGCCTTTCATGCCAACCAGGGTAGTTTTATAAAATTTAATGTAACTGAGAAAACTGCTACAGTATCACATAAATATTCATATAACAGTACGGCATGGTGCAATGCCAAAGTTATATTTTATGATGATTTTTATGGTTTATTTTATCAGTTCATGCATTCCGTGGTAATAAAACCCATGCAACTGAACTTTTACTTTCATTATGCGTAATTTTAACCTTAAAAGGTATGGCATGATATCCTTCTAGAAATATGCGCATTTATGTAAAAATTTTACAGAAATCAAATCAATAACATTTAGTTATCATAATTTCTTTATTGCAATATGCTAAAACTGGCACCGTTTTGGAGAGAAATGGGCTCTCATTTTAACCCATATCATGGTGTGTGTGATGCTGAACTGTGCTGAAGTTTCTAATGTTTGTATTTGCACTGTTCTAAAAATTAATATCTTATGTGTGACAACAGCATGCTGTCTCACTGGCCTTACACATGCTTTTAAATACATTTTTTCAAAACTTATTTTTTTTTTATTTATTTTTATTTCATCTTCAACTGAATACTGTTTCTGTGCTGTTTTGATGTATTAAAAGAGTTGGTTTTACATATTCTGTGTGTTCTTTTTTGGTTTTGTCTTTGCCCTTATTTTGTGTTTCCTGTTCTTGATCTGTTCATTGTGTTAATCTGAGTTCTGACAAGAAATTATTCTAAATTTGCCCTTAGAATAAATACACTCTGTTCCTTTTTTTAGCAGATTTAAATTTTGCTTAAATAGTTTAAATATAATTTTTATTTCTGTTATATTACTGCATTATTAGAATTATTATTATTATTTAATATCTTTGAAACAATCAATTCAGTATAAAGCGATATAAAGGTGACATAATTTGACTTGATCGGAAACATGCTGTAGATAATTTATAATTTATGTATATGTATTAAGTATCATTTTATGTCCCACCAACTATATTGTTTTTAGATAAAAAGCAAAAGTTTGTACTTTACATTAATTACAGTATGAAATATCATCCAGGAATTCCATGCAGAAAATGTACATACTATGCAAAGCGTACTGCACATACTAGATATTGCAAAAAAAAAAATTTAAAAGTAGAAGCCCCCGTGTTTGCAGTTCTGTGTTAGTTTATAATTGTATGTTATCTGGTTGTGTCCTGATCCTGCCTTGCCTTTCATGCCAAACAGGGTAGTTTTATTAAATTTAATGTAACTGAGAAAAACTCCTACAGTATCACATAAATGTTCATATAACAGTACAGCATGGTGCAATGCCAAAGTTTTATTTTATGATGATTTTTATGGTTTATTTTATCAGTTCATGCATTCCGTGGTAATAAAACCCATGCAACTGAACTTTCATTATGCGTATTTTTTTAAATATTGTGTAATAAATCTTCAGTGTCAAAAACATTTGAGCTTTTACAGTATACAATAAAGTGATAATAGGTATCTTTTGTAGATTATTTCACTTAGTAGGCAAAAATATTTTATATGCTGAATCCGTGTACTAAGAACTTTGGTGTAATTTTTGATACTGATGTGAATTTTGAAAAACAGATAAATGCCGTTGTTAAGAACAGTTTGTTTCAGTTAAGGCAAACAGCCAAATTATAACTTATGCTATCATGTAAAGATTTGGAGATTTTTATCCCCATACAAATTTCTTCTAGACTAGATTTTTGCAATGCACCTTATTGCAATGGGTCTCAATCAATATTTGTTGTGTCACCTGCATTTGGCTCAAAATGCAGCCGCAAGGTTAGCATAGGTAACCGCAGATAACTCTTGCAAGTTTTCCATTTACATTTAAAGAAGAAAGAAGATTGTGTTTTTTCCATAGCTGGTCTGATACTATGGAACAGCATACCTCAGGATATTAGATCTGCAACTTCTATTACAGATTTTAAATCACA
Organism: Enteromius viviparus; assembly: GCA_032353835.1. Classification (NCBI taxonomy): domain Eukaryota; kingdom Metazoa; phylum Chordata; class Actinopteri; order Cypriniformes; family Cyprinidae; genus Enteromius; species Enteromius viviparus. The sequence goes on from JAUCNO010001053.1 coordinate 4,985,563, forward strand.
ACTGAAGACCCACCTGTTTTCCCAGGCTTTTGATTTAACTTTATTGGGTATACTGAGTACTAACTTTTGCTGGCTAATAATCTGTTTCTGTTATATGGTTATTTTTATTTAATTTTCCTACTTCTTTTCAAGAATTCTCGTTTCCTGGTAATAAACAGAGTATATGTATAGCGCAAATTTGGCGAGCTGTCTGGGGAGCGAGCCGGGAAAACGGCGGACTCCGAACCCTAGGGAAAAGAACCCTAGCGAGGGTGTGCGTGAGGGTTCGGCGTTCGGCTCGTTCTCCGTCTGCCCCCCGACGAGGGAAAAAGGGATGAAGGTGGAGAAGGGGAGGAGGAGGGTGCGATCAAAGCGAGATGTGGAAACATCGAAGCTGGGATATTTTATAGGGAAGGAAGGTGGATGTGATTGGGTGTACTTGATTAGGGAATCGGCAAACAGCCGTGGGTAATTACTGCGTACACAAATCTCTCGAAACCATGTTTTTTGCAAAACATAAACCTTTGTTCTTAATATTTTTAGTATTGTACAGCACTAGACTATATAAATATGCAGAACTTTTGCAATAATATTTGCAAGTTTTAAAGAGTCCACTGAGTGGTGCTCATAATTTTTTCATATATTATTTTGAAATATTAACATATTGCTGTGTTTTCAGTATGATGCTTTAGGTATGTATTGCAATGGTTCAGATTTAAAATGTGTGGGGACTGTTGCTAAAAGTTAATGCTCTATCATGTTGAAAATATGCCCTAAACCAAATCCAACCCTAAACCTACCCGATAGTGTTAACAAACGCCAAAACTGATATGAAAAGGCAGCGATTCTCAACCCTGTTCTGCATATTTTGCATGTCTCTCTTTGTTAACACATTCTGATAATCAGCTCATTAGAAGAGAGCTTCGCACATGAGCTGTGTTCCAATTGACATGGTCCCTACACCGTGTCCGTTAAAGTTTACTTTGTGCAATGCTCAAGCTCATGATTTTTATGGTTTATTTTATCAGTTCATGCATTCCGTGGTAATAAAACCCATGCAACTAAACTTTTGACTTTCGTTATGCCTACTGTTTAGAATGTTGTGTAATAAATCTTCAGTGTCACATAGTGTAAATGTTTAATCAGAGAAACCACACACATCTAAGCTTTTACTGTGTAAATATTGTCAATCGTTTTCAGTTAAAAGTAGCTAAAACTGGTAGCTAAATGTCACTAGATGACATCATAATGACAAATTCACTGATCTATATATAGATGAATAGTTCAAGATAACCAATTAGATAAGGTTTGTCCAAGAGGTTGCTATATTTGTCCCTAAACTTTTGAAAAAAGTCTCAAAAGTGACAAAATAGCTAAATGATTTTTCCCTGTTTAAATTATTATTGTTTTTTTATTTAATAAAACTGCTGCCATTCTTCAACTCAACTCTTTACTATCTGAATGTGACTGAATTATGTCTCATCTGTGAGCTGCATTATGATCATGACTTTTTTACAAATATTTAGAAGAAATAATTTGTATTATCTGGATCATATTTTTAGGTCACAATTATATACAAACTATAAATTAAAATTATGAACATCAAGTTATCATTTCTCAATGCAGCATGATGATGATGATGATGATGATGATGATTATATTTTATGTATACAAATTTGGTAATTCAAATATTAAATAGTTGTCAAAAACAAAAAAACACACTAAAATTTAACATTTTATTTATACTCATTGTTTTCGCTTCAGGCCTTACCCAATTAAAATATCTGAGTGGGTGGGTTTTTCTTAAAATGTTAGTCAAGAGCAAATAATTAAAAAGGAAACTGTATATATGCTAGCTACAATAGCTATTCACATAACAAATGATGCCCTATATCTGATATAAAACTATAAAATATTTCAATGGTTTGAGCTGTATAAATTATTTAATTAAACACTGGTATGATATCAATCATTATTTTATCAAACATGTATTTTATTTAATTTGCATCCTACCTGACGCCATTACATATTCGTCTCATCCAAGTGTCAGAATCAAAAGAAAATGTTTGTCTTGCAGACAGAAGGTTCCTGGTTGTGTGTCTGGCTGTGCGCTCAAATATCCCCTAAAATTCGCTCACAATATATACTTTCTTAGCACTGTGTACTTTGCTCCAGAGGGCATGGTTCTGTCAACACCATTCACTGGACATCAATTCATCAGTGACCTGATTTACTGTGAAAAATATTTGCAGAACTGTTAGCTTAATGAGATGATTTTTACAACTCAGCAACAATTATTCAACACCCCTTTATATATGTATTAAACTATATTTATTGGCTTTCCATTTTGTTATTATTACACAAATTAACATCATTTACACTTTCACTTTCAATTTACAATACTTTATTGGCATGATTGTTTTACAGCATATGGTATTGCCAAAGCAAGAATACACAAAGTACACTGTGTCAAAAGACAGACTAAGAGAAAAACACACGTTGAAACTTTGCAGAATTCTTTGCTTTAATGAGCTATTTTAAACAGAACATTCACACAAAATAGACTGTTAGGGTACGTAGGTTTAGGGTTAGTAAAATAAGTTTGTCACGAGCCGGGTTTAACTCTCAACTTTTTTCCTTTTTTTCCTGGGGTTCACTCTGTCCTCCGCAGCTGTTAGCTATCTCTAGTTAGGGCTCGCGTAATTGAACCCGCACCTGTTTCCTTTTTACTCTCTGATTGCTCTCCCTTCTTCTCCTGTCTGTTCTCTGTCCTTGTCGCCAGATT
>JAUCNO010001053.1:4988426-5001380 GCA_032353835.1 Enteromius viviparus
ACTGATTTTGTCCAGGAATCATAAAATTAAGTAATACACATAAATAAATAATGAATGGATTACCTACCGCATTCGTCATGATTGCTCTTTCAAATTCCACTCCGTGTGTTGCCTAGTAATGAACGTGCTGGCAAGCTGGCACATTGTATGCTTGCACCTTGCATATTAATTGTATATACAAGTTATAATAATCTCTTACTTTTCAGCATGATAAATACATGGTGTGGCGTGAGAGCGTGTGAACTGGCTGAAATGCGCGTATCACGGTGAATGCGTGAGACTTGAGAGCCCTGCTTTAAGTGCATTCAAAACATTAGAAACGCTAGTTGGTGCTCCCGTATAATCGGTCCGGTGAGAAATGGATCGGTCATCCAGTGAGAAATGTTCCGCGGTGCAAAAATAAGTGAGATTTAAAATGCGTTAAAACAATTTTACGCGTTAATTGTGTGTAATAAATTAATCTAAATTAACGCGTTAAAGTCCCGGCCCTAATATATATATATTTATTTATGTTTATGTAAAATATATTTGTATGTAATATAAAATATAAGAATATAAATATAGCATTGTAAATACATGTACATATTTTCTAAATATTTACTCTGTGTGCGTGTTATGTGTATTATGCATTATGTAATCAAAAACGCTTATTTTGACAGTGACAAAAGTATTAGACTGTAAGTATTGTCAACATTGACAATGACAACAGGTGTTCCTTGAGCACCACATCATTATATTAGAATGCTTTTTGAAGCATCATGTGGCACTAAAAACTGATGTAAAGGCTGCTGGAAGTTTGGCTTAGCTATCACAGGAGTATATTAAAATAGAAAACAGTTATTTAAGAAAAATGACATGTATTTGTTCAAATAAATGCAGCCTTGGTATGCATAAGATTCCTCTGTCAAAACCAAGAATTCTGAATGGTCCTGTATATTGATTATGATATTCTTGGTGGCCTCATGTTCACTTCTGAAGTGGCTAAGTGAGTTTTCCAAGGAGGATCCCATTAACAAGTTTTAGTAGCAGTTTAGTTCAGGACCGTGATTCAGCTGTGAGAGGAAACACTCTGAGAGTCCCAGACAGTTTGTGTTTTGAGATATGCACTCACAAGGCCTGTTCCCCACACACAAAGTACTCTTAAAGACAGAATAGTGTCTCAGTCTCTTTCTCTCTAATGGGAGCTTGTGTTCATGCTTAATTAGTTTCTCCTACACATCCGTTTTGTTCTCCATGGACCCAATGCTGGTGGCCGGGCGCACGCCAGCTTTCTTCTCTCTCAGACTATTAGTCAGCTGGAATTCATTAAAACACACACACTGATGAAGTTGCACCCTGCGCGCACACCTCTTATTTTTATTTGTTGGTTCTATGTTAATTAGCATACCTAGGAGACTTGCAAGTAGCATCTGTCGCTATTCCGCTATTCCCCCCTCCCTTGCTCTACTTTTCATCCTTCCATCTCGGCCTCGCTGTATGGAAAGCGAAAGGATTTTTTTTGTGTGTGATGTTGAATATGGGTTACTCTCTAGTGCCCTCTCTGGTGGTGGCGTATATTTTGCATGGATGTCAATTGGGAAAAACTCCACATACTGTTTTATGTCAGCGTACAAGGGGGATTTGATGTGAAAACGGGGTGGATTTATGAAAATATTCCTAATATTCATATGAGAAGTACATTATAGTATCTTTGGTGTGTGTGTGTGTCATTGTGAATAGGCCTGGCAGGATTACCATAGTGAGGTCCTCCTTTCTCTGGCTTTGTGTGATTGCTGGGCCGTGACTGACGAGGCATTTCCCCCACGTAGAGACACGGAGGTGTGTGTGTGTGTCTGTGAGAGCGCAAGAAAGAAGGGGGGCATCAGGATTAAAGGAAATGTTTCCTGTTTATTGTACTGGGGGTCCTCGGGGATGTTTGGCGGGCATTGTTGCGATGCGTTGGGTGTGTAGATTTAAAAAAGCAAACACATTAATGAATGAATGTAAATGGTTTGCTTTCATAACAACCATTTTACATATTTTGTGTATATCTGATACTAAAAGACTTTAGTGTCGGTAACATTTTTCAGTGCAAATATCATGTGACACACTAAACTAGCATTGGTAATTGTTGGTATCATGCTGATTTTGATGACCCTGGTGAGTTCCCCACAATGTGTTTTGTGTATTTTTATTACTTCAGAGTTTTTGTTCTGTATGTATGTGTGTGTGTGTGTGTGTGTGTGTGTGTGGATTGTTTTAATGCAGTGTGTGTTGATGTGCAGCTGTGTATTGCTTTAGTAACTGTCTCTCTGTCTCTTGAGAATGAGCTTAAAAAAAGAAGAAGGTCAAATTAGGGGAGTGGGCCTCTTGTATCATCCACACAAACACACATAATCACGCTCTATCTCTTATTGAAGTTTTATCTCATTTTGTGTTGATGGTTTCGGTTTGTTTTTCTCATGTACTGATCTTGTTTTGTAGAACATGCAAATGATGAAGAGAAAAAACTGTCCTGGGCTGTATCAGAAAAGGATAAAGAGGTAATGTTGCAGTTTCGGTCAGAAAACAGAAAATTATTGGTATTTTTAGCGATTGTCTTTCATTGGAGGTGATTACCATTTTGTCTGTGTCTGTGTGTGTGTGCGTGTAGGCTCAGATCTTTAATAAAGAGTTTTTCCGGAGGCGTGTTTCAAGCCGTTACTACACTGAAAAATCCATCACGTGTCACAACTGCAGAAAGTCCGGCCATCTCTCCAAAAACTGCCCCACACCAAAGGTACATCATTATCCACCCATCACTCTGTCTATACTATAGTCACCTGCCCCACACCAGATAATCAAGATCCCTTTATTTCCACTCCTATGGCTCCTATAGTACATGTTAGCCACTTTAACAAAAAGCTGATCCACAAACTGATCAAAACTGAATTTTAGATAATTGGGTTCAAATAAAAAGGCTTAACATTGCATATTGGATCAAAGTTTTTGTTTAAGATTCACTGGATTGTTATAATTAGCAATTACTTAATGGTTATTTAATGCACTACTACTAAATATTTTGGGATCAATAAGATTTTAAGAAAAAAATTATACCTTTAAGAATACCATGATATATGCTGTTACTATACTATTGCCTACTTCCTAAACAAATTCTATAAAAAATTAAGCCTATTAAAAAAATTTAAGTTTGTTAAGTGGTCTTTCAGATTTGAGAATTATTTAGCTTTTTGTTCTTTTGATATTCCTGTTTAATTTAATCTGTTTTGAAAATTGTTATATATATATTATTTATTTGCCCAAAAGAGCAAATCCAACCTAAAAAAAAAAGGTTTTCTGGTTTTAATGCTTTGAAGACAATGTCATATTTTCCAACTTTATGTACATAGTTGTAGATTTTTATGTGATATATATTTGGTGCAGACTTATTTGCACAAATTAGAAGTAGAAACTGGGATATTTAGTGTAGTTATTTTATTGCTATTATTAATTACAAATGTTTGATATTCAGGTGATGTAAGATGCTTTATAATTCTAAGAATTTGAAACCTGAACTAAAAATAGTTTTCTGGTTTAAAATGTTTTAAGACAATGTCATATGCTAACTTTAAAGTATCACAGTTGTCATTTTTGTGACTGTGTGTGTGTGTGTTTATGAGCAGGTGCCGTGCTGCTCATTATGTGGGCTTCAGGGACACTTTCTGAGGATCTGTCCGAACCGTCACTGTTCTAACTGCTCTCTGCCCGGCCACACCAGTGACAACTGTCTAGATAAAGCTTACTGGTACAAACGCTGCAACCGCTGTTTCATGACCGGACACTTAACTGACGTGAGTAGTGCTGTCTGTGTGTGTGTCTGTGTGAGTGTGTGTTGGTGTTGTGTGGTCCATTGAGCTAAGATATGTCTGTGTGTGTGTGTGTTGTGTGTTGCTTGTTTGTTTGTGTGTGTGTGTATCTCCTGGGCCATTCTTTCTCTCATTAAGACAGACGCTTCACAGGCTGTGAGTGGGACACACGCTCCACTCGTCACCCCCAACAACAACCCCACCGAGAGAGACAGAAATGGGGGAGGAAGAGAAACAAGTCAGAATGTTACTTTTAGAAACTGCAGGAGAGATGAAAAAATGATACATTTTGTTTGTTTATTTTTTTTGCCAAGATTCATTTTAAAATAGTAGCCCTGCGTTCTGTTCATTGGTGTCTTTGAACACAAGAACACTTTCACTCACCGTAAAAGCTAGTCGAGTTTGTTCATCTTTTGTTGTTTTGTGATTTGGAAACAGTTTTAATATAATTTTGGCATAGTTTTAATTGAAACGAAATTGGCCCCATTCATGCATAACATGACAAACAAACACATTTAGGTTTTGGGTGCAGTTAAACATTACCGCTTCGAGATATTCTGCTGCATTCTATTAGTCAAAGTACGAAGTTTTTCTGATTATCTAGGCTCAGTAAGTTTTCACATCACATGATCACAGTGGCCTTCATCCCTCTAAGATCTCTAATTGATTATGCATCTAGAATAAGCAGTAAATATAGAATGCAGACCCTAGTTAATCTTACTGGTTAGCTGAACAAACAATTCTTCAGCCGCCAGCACAACATGACTTTTAATTATGCTTATAATCTATAATTACACCAGTCTCAAAAACTGCTATGCAGCATTCGGTAATGAGAGTTAGCAAATATCAGTCCATTTACTTAGTTTCTGGCTCCCTGTAACATACTTCTTCATAATGAATGACCTCAGTTCTTCCTATTAACATATTTGTTACATGTTTTGGTTACGAAAATGTCAAGGGCTTAAAATTAGTCTGTACAAATATTTTCATTTATTTATTTTCAAATTTTCATTTTTGTTCCCTCCTTATAAAATTTGAGGTAAGGCTTAATATAAGGGTCTCTTAACTAGTTGCTTATTAGCATGCATATTACTAGAGGACTAGTAATTTATTAGTAGTAATTCAGCACATATTACCGACTTATTCTGCATAAGCTTATTCTACAGTAAGTGTTCCCTATTCTAAAGTGTTACCAAATTTAAATTGTTTGGCAATTTTTAAACACTAATCACCCTGTTAACATGTTTCCTTGTAAACACTATTTGTGTTTAATTTGCCACAAAGCTTGCTTCAAATTGACTTCCATATTTGTCTGATGTTCCTTGGTGTTCAAAAGCCTTGTATTTACCCGTTATCAAAGCACCCCCTATATTTGGGTTTATAAAATGTAATAGTTTTGTCAATGCTTCTATGGTTTTACAGGCAGTAATCTGTCCTTATAAAAAGAACAGCACTGTAAGGGCAGTCATTTTTAATTCATCATCTTAAAAATACTACTACTACTAATAAAGAAAAACAGGTCTGTAAGTTTTGGTGTTTGGCAGTATGGAGATGTTTTTAATAGCTTCACTGCTGTATCATCTTGTCAGAGCGAGAGCAGATTCTTAGAGATTTTGAATGTTTCCTTCAATACACTCAGCAGGGTAAACCCTACAGGGGGTGCTGAAGCCTCGGCCTGGCTCTCAGGTGGGGTTAAATGAAAAGCTAACTGTATAAATGAGTCCAGCTGCTGTGCCCTCAGCACTTTCAATTTTCAGAGAGATGTAGGAAGCTCACAAAGCAAAAATGCACTAAGCACCCTCGCTCAGTGTCTGTTGAGTCTGTCAGCACTGCACCTTTTCCTTATCCTACTATTGTCCTTTGCTTTTCACTTTATATACTCTTCTCTTCTCTTCTCTTCTCTTCTCTTCTCTTCTCTTCTCTTCTCTTCTCTTCTCTTCTCTTCTCTTCTCTTCTCCTCTCTTCTCTATACATCCAGTCTTCATGATTCTTAATGTAGTCATTCCCGTTAACCTCCAGTCATAACAAGCAGAGCTGAAATGGACAGTTCTAGCCTGATGTCGACATTCCTCTTCAGGTCATATAAACAGAGACTAGAGCTCATGCATTTCCTCTCCCTGCAGTCTGTCAAACGTCCCGCTCGCTGTCAAACAGCCACTCCAGTGTTTGAAAGGTTGGGTGCATTTAGCAGACCACCACCCTTCTTAAAGAAATAGTTCGGCCAAAAACCAACATTTTGTCATTGTTTACACACTCTCAGGCCATTTGTTTCTATCCTGTATTTGTTTCTTTTAAAGACATATTTAAAGAACCTTTTACTGAAAAAAGGTATAATTAAAGTAGTCTGTACAACTACAATATAAAAAACCTATATTCTAAAGTCTTGAAGTCACATAAGTGCTTGAGAAACAGATTAAAATGTAAAATGAAATGAGGGTGAATGAGTATTTGTTAAAATAAATAAAATGCAAAAAAAAAAAAAACTTAAAATAAGTGCAGTTTCTACACTGATTTATATTCACCTAATGCCCAGTCTCTTTTTTATTTGGGTTTTTAGCAGCTTTTCTATTTATTTTTGGGCTTGTAGAAGTAAACACTGTATATTGATGCATAAAATGATGTCATGGTTTGGCTTCAGAAATCATCCTTCAGTTCACCCACCAGTTCCTTCTTTTCTCTCCATGCGATTGTCTCTTATATATGGGGTGTCATCCATACGCAGGAACACAGAATCACTGGGACTCTTCTGTCCATCTGACTTACTTCCTGCAGGGGGAGCCAGAGAGCCACAGTCAGATGATTACACGGGAAATAAACCAGACACGAGTTTGTAGCTCTATACAGGAGTATCTGATTAAACAACTATGAGCAGACAAAGACTTTTACATCTTTAAGTGAATGTCTGTTGACGTAAAAAAAAATTAATTGATTTGAGCTCTGACTTTTGAAACAGCATACTTCACATACTACTCTCACTATTGCTATATAAAGCTATAGTGTGCAATTATCAATGCAGCCACATTTGCTGTTGAAACAGGAAGTTGGGGTGAATGCATTAAAGGCCTTGACCTCCTAACAACCAGTAGGCTTTAAGTTTTTACTGAGAATGAAAGCAATGAAGACTGTTTACAATGAACTGTGGAAGTTTCTCACCTATTCCCAAGTGATGAAAAAGATAATTCTGCATTTGTTTTTGGATTTTAGTTTTATCTCTTTGAATAAAGATCTGAGGGAGAAGATCCTGAAGTAGAGGCCTGCAGTCATCTTCAGGATGTGGATGGTAAGATGAATTGCTTATATTGTATTTTAGCTGCTGTCTGATTACTGTTACATCTTTTGATTGGTGGCATGTGGCATTTAGGTAAATTTCAAACTGTAAGAGATCTCATTTATTTTTCAAAACTTACGTCACACAATATTTAGACTAAAAATAGATATAATATATAAAGACTTGCTAATAAGTGATAGTATCTCTGTTTCCTTCAGGAAAGCACATTGTGCATTGCTCATGTTAATAAACGTTAAAAAAATCCAAACTGTTCTGATTTAATGTAGGTTTTAATTAAACCCCAACTCTGTTTGTGAAGCTGCTCTCATATTAAGTTTTAATCTGCATGGCATGCGAAGTGTATTAAATATTTACAGTAGCATCCCATACAGTATAAATGCAAACACTGATATGATATAGTTTAACAGCGTAATTTGATGACCCTGCATTTGATCCTAGGTACGCTTTACACAGCTTTCATTTATTAGAAGAAACTGAACTTCATTGACATTTCTAAATGATTTCTAGCTTAAGAATCGGAGTTAAACCTTTTCACACAACATCTGATTAGTTTTAGTAAGAGGATTAGAGTTGGGCCATCTGTCTTGTCTTGCACTTGGAAGCTGTGAGAAACATCCTAATTCCTTCACATGTACCACCAACATGCATTATCTGCATCCTCACTTTCCACACAGATTACAATGACTGACACTGATATGTCTGGGTTGTATTTGGGTTTGAAGCAACTCTTTTGGTGTTCCTCAAACAGTGGCTTCACATCATGGTTATGCAATCGCTGGCAACTTCAGAAAAGATCAGAAGCCTTTGGAGATACACTCAAATCGTTTCCTACTTCCAGAGGAAATATATTTCAGTGCTTTCCTAGTCAAGCTGTTTTAATATCCACTTGCTGTCTGAAAAAGGAGTAAGAGAAGCTGAGAAAGATGCACTCACGGACGATGCGGTTCCTCTCATTGAGGGTGCTGGTGCTGTCTGGCTGTCTGTAGAGGTGGCTGTGTTGGTGGTATCGGGTCAGACAGGGCCGTGGTTCTGTCAGGGGGAGGGCGATGCTGTTGGAACGCGTCTCTGGCATTGTCATTCTCTCCCCGGGCGCTTGACTCTCTGCGTCGGGTGTTTGTGGAGAGCTGTCCATGCGTGTAGCTGTCAGGGCATTCTGATAATGGTTACGAGTGATCTGGAAAGAGTGGCATAACAGACTGAAGCATCTCAGAAGTATATTTGATTTTTAACATATAGCATTAGAATGGCACATTATTATTTACATAAAGATTATTAGAAAGTGTTTACTTTGGCACTTTTGGAACAAAGCTATCAGGAACACCAAAAAAGAAAAACTTGATGGGAGCTCTTGGATCAACCTCTAAAAACAATGACCTATTTTACCTTGAAATCAGTAAAAAAGGATTTACATTTTTAATCACGAAAATGAATTTTATTTTAAGTTAAAATCCCTGTTACTTTAAAGAGCCAGAAATTGTAACATGACGCATATTATATTAAAATGTATTATATCTAAATTGCAATTTTTGTTTAATCAGATTTACCTTTATTTTTATATACCAATTTTAAATGCATTAAAATGTTATGATTATAAATTAACATATGCTTTTCTTTGTGCACACTAATTATTTAAATTGGAAGTATAATTGTAAGAATATATTATGTATATATTTAATTTAATGCTAATAAGTATTTATTCTTTTAAAATAAAATAAAAAAGTATTATTTTATTATTGGAAAAATAAAAGGAAAAAAGTATGTATCTAGACAGGATTATTTTCATTACTATAATAAGACATTTTCTTTAGCATTACAGTAATGAGACAATACTTATTAAATATCAGGGCATGAAACCCTGAATTTTCCCTCATTTTGCCAAGCTGTCTTAAAGCCTTTTTATTTCTCAGCCTGGTCAAGTTTACCTTAATGATCTGTAGGTTTGTGAGCTGGCGAACTGAATAGTCTGGTAAATACGGTCCTCCGCTGATGCTCAGCTGACCCAGACTGCCTCCATGGATTGTAGTGTCCGAATGATTGAGACCGCTGCTCCGGGACGGTGATCTGTGGACTGGGTCACAGTAAAAGTTATTCAGTTAAGTATTGCTTTAATTATTGCCACAGATATTACATTTTTCTTTACCCTACCATATTGACAGTCTGCTAACTATGTATACTTACACACACACACACACACACACACACACACACACACACGTTGGTTTTTGTGATTTATGGGGACTCTACATAGGTGTAATGGTTTTTATACAGGACAAACTGTATGTGGTATTGTCCTACACTGACCCTACACACCTAAACCTACCCTATACAGGAAACTGTGTGCATTTTTATTTAGTATGTTTTTTAAGCCTTTTGAATTATGGGAAGACTGAAAATGTCCACATATTGTAATACCTATGTCATACCCATATGATTATACAAATTTGTGTCCTCATAAACCACATAAACATGCACACACACTTACACACACATATATATATATATATATATATATATATATATATGTTGAGATGTACTACTTACATATTCAAAAATGTAGCCAAATGTACATAACTTGATTATAAACTGCAAAAGTAAGCTCTTAATGAGTTTAACATTTTTATATATCTAAAAAAATCCTTGAACTCAAATGTCTGTACTTGAGTAGAAATACTTTCCATAATAGAGATTATTTTAGATTTGAATTTTTAACTTTTTATTTATTTATTTTTTTAACTAAGAACAAAAAAACCCTAAATGTGCTTTTAAAAAGAATTAAATACACATTTTGAGTTGATGCACTTTAAAAATTCAGCTAAATGAACACAACATGATTGGGCTTACTTATTCACTGCAAAATGGGGCTTAAATTGAATAAATATCTAAAAATCCCTGAACCAAAAGGGTTATACTTAAATCTTTGCTTAAAATACTGTGATTCGTTTGTATACTTTGTATTCTGAAATTAAGTTTATTTTGTCTTGTGTACGGTACATTTGGCAGATATTTAGCTATTTTTTAACAGTTGTGTTTTGATGTTTATGCATAAAAATGCTCTCTTATTAAAGATACATTCAGTATTATCTAAAATATTTTTTGATACTTTTCTTGTAAAGAAATGGCAGAAAACCTTTTAGTGTTGTGTGTACAACCGTAATGAGGATCTCTTTGTGTCCGTGTAGATGTCATATCTCATTAGCAGATGGAGTGTGTTTGAATACAGTATGTGTTTATATCACAGAGAGATGCGGGGAAAGCCCTCATCAGAGAGACAGACTATATGACACAGACACTAAGCTTATATTTAATGCACATTCATTCTAAACTAATCTCTTCAACAAGAGCTAAAGGCTCCGTCCTTTAAGTTATTTTTACATTTTAGTGATGCTAAGCTTATGAGATTTTCATCCTTACATAATGCCGTTTTGCTTGAGTGGGCAGATGAGAGTTTCTCTGCTGTAATTACCCGACTGTACTCTCCTAAGATTTACATAGCCGCTCTATTTAGATTTGCTGCCTTCATTATCTCTGGAGAGCATTGCTAGAGGGGTCACGTATGCTCCACACTCACCGCCTCTCAGAGTTTTTAATTGCTCATTAATATTTTTACTGCAGGAAAACCTTGTTCGAGATATTCTGGAAACTCAGGTTGATTTATCTAATGAGGCTCTGTTCAGCTCCAGTGAGCAATTCTGGAAAATATTAAATCAACAACAAACCTGTGGGTAGGATGGTCATGATAGCAGGTAAGCCGTAGTATGTAAACGGCCCATTTTCAAACTTTAGCCCCTCTTTGCCGATCTCTACCTCCACTCGACCCTGCAGCCAGAAAGAGATGGTTCAGATTGTCACTGCCGAGATCTTTAAAACTGAGTTTTCAATAATGAAAATACAATACTTCAACTAAGTGGGCTTTTATTGTGCATGCAGTTAACGTAATAGGACTTTGCATACATTCTTTGATTATCACAAGAGTTTGAACAAACATGTTATATATATAATTTTCAAACAAAATGCAAACTGAGGAAATTGGCATTTTTCTCCCTCTACAGTGGGGTCAGTGAACAGAAATAGTCCAGTTGTTTTATTTTGCATTTCATTAGTGTAGTATCATTTCGTCATAAATTAATCGATTAACATTTTAACAATTTTGACAACTAATTTTTAAAATATATTTTATTATTTAATAAAATTAGTTATCTCTCTGAGTTTGCAATGATACCAATTTACAGCGTGGGATCTAAAAATGAAAAAGTATTTATTTAGCGTTTTATCGATGTACTATAATTTTGTCATAAATGTAAATTTGTTGAATAGCATAACACACATTTGTTCTTTGAACAAATATGTTTTGGGGAAAAAAACTAATATATTTTTACATTTTTTTATGATTTAATTAAAAAATATATTTTGCTCTGTATTACTGCATGAAAACTACTGAATACATTTTTCGCCTTTATTTTGCATTTTATTTTGAGTCGTATAATATATATTTATCTGCATAACAAATTTAAAGCCGAGAATTAAAATTGCATTGTGATGCTTTTAAAAATGGTAGAAGACGTAACTCGGGAGAACAATAGTTTAGTAAATGATGTTATTTTTGTTTGCTTTGTGCAAAAATTCGCGTAGCATCGCAAAACTGAAGTTGAGCCACTGATGTCACGTGACTGTTTTACTACATTTCTGGATCTGGGATCATATCAGTTGCTGTCTATGGACGGTCAGGGCCATCAAAAATATCTTAATTTGTGTTCGGAAGATGAGCGAAGGTCTGGAACGACACAAGGGTGAGTCATTAATGACAGAATTTTTGGGTGAACTAACCGTTTAACACATTTATTTTATAATAAATTATAATATTTTAAAATATTTTGCCTTTTAACATTTGTCAATTTTGCATAACAATTTAAACTTTGTTTTCATAATTGTTTTAGTTTTTTATGTTTGTTTATAATGTATAATGTTTATAATAAAAAATTTAAAACCTGTCGTACTTCACCTGCAATATGAGGACGAAATAATCCACCGGCTTGTTGCGTTGGAAGAGGTAGTGTTTTGGCGATCGCTTGTTTTTCTCATCAAACTTGAGTTCCTGCACCACGCTCGGGTGCTTTATTAACCGCAGGAGGATCTTCTCTGAGAGATGCGTCGACTTAAAAGGCTCTACTTCTACCGAAAGAAAGAGAACAGAGAGAATAACAAGCACATGAATGATATTGACAATACAACCGCAGCGTTCTGATCCATCATCTGTTACTGATGATTTGCAGTGCTGCACTAGATTTTCAAATGAATGTGAACACATGCTTTTGGTCTTGAACTGTATGTGCTTTAAAGCTAAAACAACTTTCAGTTTCTTAAAACCTAAAATCTGTTCATCCAAAACGGACTTGATCATTGACAGGGTTAAATATTTAACAGCTGGGAATTAAGATTACCTGTTGCTAGAAAGCGATGTGTTGCAAGCAGAAGCTGTGGTGAAACTTTGACCTTCATTTCACTCTCTGACAGTTTAAATATGGAGAAATCTTGCTGTTTCCTCTCATGGTGAGACACTCTCCTCTTCGTACGGTTATCAGCTGCCACAAAACAACAGCAATACATTATACTGGATAGGCTTTACCTCAAACCCATAACAAGTGAATGAGAGCATAGACAATATGCCTGAGATGCAAAATATTGATCTCTAGGCAGTTTATATAGTATTTCACTCCAGATAATTAATAATATAATACACTTTATTAAAAATGATACTTTATAGGCTATTTTGTTTACTGATCTAAAATAATTAATAAGAAACATTCACTATATGTCTCAAATGATCAGCCCAGGTTCAGAGAA
>JAUCNO010001053.1:5001480-5024898 GCA_032353835.1 Enteromius viviparus
ACAGTTATATTGAGAATTTGGCTGCATTAAAATACATTATGTGGCTATGGAGAAGCAAGATAATATGACGCACTGACATAATGAATATGCAAATTGAGGTATGACGTCATCTAGCGACGTCTAGGGGTGCCCTTTTTTCAGGTCAGAGCAACTGCCCCTCAAACTTCCTGTGCACGTCCCTGGACATCAGTGGTTCAACTTCAGTTTTGCAAGGTTACAAAAATACTTTTTTGCACAAATAAAACAAAAATAACGTAGCTTACTCTTCTCCTGTGACTTACATCTTCCCTTTTGTTTTCTTTGCGCAAAAAAGTACCTTCATATCATCACAAAACTGTAGATCATTTGAGTTGTGTTGCTGTCTACGAAGGGACAGATGGCTCTCTGATATCATCAAAAATACCTTAACTTGTGTTCTGAAGGTGAACGAAGGTTTTATTTCGAACAACATGAGTGATTAATGACAGAAATGTCCTTTTTGAGTGAACTAACCCTTTAACATGCAAGGATCAATTGTTTACAACAATAGACATATTTGTTAGACTAAAAGCATTATTAGTTCAAGGAGCAAGAGATCTACAGTGTTGTCACCATATACTGTGGGTGCCCATAATCTTTAGCGGTTTGCATTTATTTGGCCTTTTCTGAGAAAGGCTTCCTCTCTCTTATTTCTCCACCGGACAGCTTAAGCGCAAGTCTGAAAACCACTGAGAAGCATTCTTTACAGATGCAGTCGCACAGAAACCTTTCCTCTTTGGCTGTTTACGGTCACGCTCAGTAACTACAGACAATGGGAATTCAATGAAAGTGGGTTTTATTTGTGCACAACATAAATGATTCAATCAAGCCATCAAACTTTAGGTGCAGTGAAGAAGGATTCAACATAAAGTCAAGCAGGCTCTCGTAAGTAGCAATCTCAGGTAAGTCTTTTCAGAATAAGGATCGGAGTCACTGAATCAAACAGGTGGGTACCAGGTAAGATATACTCAGTCTTTCAAGAAGTCAGATATTGAGCCACAGATCAAAGTCCCCAAATGAAGAGCCAGAATGAACGGATGAGGCGCACAGCAGGTTAGTAAGAGCGACTAACCTCGAGCTCAGCCGCTGAGCGTTTGGCTGAGCAATCTTTTAAGCAGCGCTGTCTGATTGTGTCCAGGTGTCAGTTTTCCGGGGATAATGAGCGTGCGGCAGGTGTCAGCGTGCTTTCCGTGGGGACTGGTCCAGGATCAGGCGAGTATGACTGTGATTGGGTAACTGAGGGTTGTGAACTTTCTGTGGGTGCTGTTTCGGGATCAGGTGATTGTGACTGCAAGACATTTACATAATCTGCAGGGATATCCCTATATATTATATGCTTTTAGAATCAATGATTTTGCATTCATTCAGTTCATTCATTCTGTCAGAACTTCTCACAACATTCGTGCTCTTTTTGATATTAGGAGGGTAAGAAAGTTAAAATCGGTTGCTCCACTAAAAAAATGATCTTTGCTTGACCTTTGATGGGTGTCAGACCCATCGACAAAACAACACCACAACACACTGGGTCACCTTACTAGACATGATCTTGTTTGTACAGTCAGCTGTGTTTTTTTTGGGTTAGATGAACTTTAATAAACTTTGACTTGGTTGTCTGGTTGATTGGAGATATGCTGAAGGGCTTCGAGGACGGCAAGGAAACCTCCCCTTTGGTGGAACAGCAGAGAACGTTCGTCTGGGACACCCAAAAGCAGCACAGCCAGACAGGAAGCATTAAAAGCGAAGACTCGCACTTCCTTCCTCCACTGAGCTCAAGGGTCCACATCCCTGAAGTCCTTTCATAACCACCTCAACCACAATATTTTATGAACTGCTGACTCTGGCAAGTCTGGGGTGATAGTGCAGTGTTTGACACAGTTGATCATGCAAATCTCATTTTACGATTGCAGTATTGTGCAGGCATTCAGGGAAATGATCTTAAATGGTTTCAGTCATATCTCTATAACAGACACTTTTCTCTTAATATTGGAGAATTTACGGCAGTTGCAGCTCTTTTTTCCTGCGGCGTTCTGCAAGGCTCTATCCTTGCACTGATTTTATTCTCATGCTTCCTCTGGGGTCAATTTTTAAGAAATATTTCATTTTTTTGTTATGCTGATGATACTCAGATTTATCTGCCGCTGGAATCTAACAAGAGGGGCATTGATGCTCTATTGGCGTGTCTTGCTGACATGAGGGCTTGGATGTCCATAAATCTCAATGAAGACAAAACTGAGATTATAGTTTTTGGATGCTCAGAAGCCTTTATTGACTCAAAACAGCCTGGCTACACACTTTGTTCAAATTATCTTCCTTTGTGTTCGGCAGAACAAAGAAATGATCTGGAGCTACTTGAGGATGAGTAAATGATGACAGAATTAACATCTTTGGGTCAACTATTCCTTTAAGTTTTCTTTTTGTTGTATGTAGCTAACAGTAAAAAGGCTAAAGCTTTGAATCAGGTGGAGGACCACATTCACTTACTCCAGCTCTGGAGCTGGCACTGCCCTTAAATCAAAGGTGACCCATCGTTGAATGAAGGGTCAGGGTAATCCAAGGTGCAAGGGATCCCTCTGAAAATCAAAGTGCTATCCCGTTTGTTCAGTATAGACAGAACTCCTTCAAGGAATCATGTTTTCACTGAAACAAAGCCTACTGAAAAAGCACCCTTTTGACCAAATACAGCCATGAGTCTTTTTGGGAAAGATGCAACAAGTTTTTCACACCTTGCATTGGGGACGTTTGGGACGACCAGAACACTTCCTAGAGCTGGCTGATGGGCCAAACTGAGCTATCTGAAGAGAAGAGCCTTGGTGAGAGAGGAAGAACCCAAAGATCACTGTAGCTGATCTCCAAGATGGTGAGAAATAAAATTCTCTGGTCTGATGAGAGAAGGATAGAACTTTTTGGCCTTAATTCTAAGCGGTATGTGTGGAGAAAACCAGGCACTGCTCATCACCTGTCCAATACAGTCCCAACAGTGAAGCATGGGGGTGGCAGCATCTTGCTGTGGGGGTGTTTTCAGCTGCAGGGACAGGACGACTGGTTACAATCGAGGGAAAGATGAATTCGGCCAAGTACAGGGATATCCTGGACCAAAACCTTCTCCAGAGTGCTCAGGACTTCAGACTGGGCCGAAGGTTTACCTTCCAACGAGACAATGACCCTAAGCACACAGCTAAAATAACGAAGGAGTGGCTTCACAACAACTCTGTGACTGTTCTTAAAATTCAGCATTGCCATCACATGAATAACTTGTGTTATCAAATATATTATGATAGAAAAAAGTTATTTTAAAATAACGTATAACGTAATAATGTTTTTGATCAAGTAAATGGATTTTTTTTTTTTTTTTTCACCAACCCTAAGTATCTAAGTTTAGTAAGTTCATAAATGCAGACTCTCCAGAAGATCTTAAAGGCAGTAAAAGTATTTCACATCCGTGAGAAGAAAAAAAAGATTCAAATTGGAAGACAAGATATTTACATTTTTAGGTTTCGGCTTATGATTCTTATCGCAGGTCTGATTTCATGTCACAATAATGCATTTCAACACTAATACTTGAAGGACATGTTTAGAAACTCTTGGTACAGTCTCTTGGTCAACTTTGCCCCCGCAAGTGGTTTTGGTTTGAATTTGGATCTTATATAAGACATTTTAAAGCGGTTGATGTAATTTGGCACACACGCTCGTCTTTGAATTCATCAAATGCAGCTCCAATCAGTCCTGCGCCCAGGACTGTTGACACTAGCAGGAAATCAAAGTCCAGCGCGGCAGTCCTGCGCTGCCCAAACCATGTGCTAGTGCATGAGGCAGCCTCACAGGGAAGATTAATTAGTGTACACAAACGTGTGTGGATGTTTATACACCAGAGTGTGTTCTGAGATGTTAACATATCAGTCAGCTCTTGCTCTCCTTCACTGCCAACCACATGGCCAGACACATGTACACACACACGCACAGACATGTATATACTCACGCATGTATGTGTGTATGCGTGTGCACACAAAATAATGTGGACTTCTGTGCGTAAGTTCGACATAAAGCACATCAGAGATAGCTACGTACGCAGTCCAAGCTATCCATATTGAATTAAAAACAGGTGTCTTCATAGTTTGCATTCTTCACAAACACAAAAGGGGTTTGACCTGAGCGGTTTTGAGTGTGTATCGAGCCCTATCAAACCAGGGTCTCGGTGTAATTCTGTATTTATAAACACGAGTGCACTTGGGTTTGTGTGACACGGACTACCACAGGCATAGCCCGACTATTGAAACCATATTTTCACCCTTTTTCCTAGCACTTATTTTGAAGGGAAGCCTGTCGTACATCACGGGAACGCTTTGATGGGGGTCTCTGAAATGCCTCAAACCGATCCCTCCTAAAACTGATGTGCGGTGGGATTGAGCCTCGCTCCTAAGTGCTGGAATAACAGCAAGCTTGTGTGGTTGAAAAATTGGATGGAAAGCCAGTTCAGAAGCCATTCATTACCATTTAACAGGATATTACTTGTTGTTTAACGTTTTAGTTACTTAGCAGGTCGTCGTTGTAATGGTTGAAAAGCGTGCGCCTGTAAAAATGGGCTCTAAGTAATGCTCATAGTGATGTGGTGTTTTCTTTTGCTCCAAAGGAGCGTTGACGGAGGGTCGGGATGGTATCCGTCCTCTTCACAAACCGAGGTTTTGTCCGGCATCCGTAGTCATTAGTCATAATTAGCCATGGTTATTTTTCCACTGCAATTGAACAATTAAACTTGAAATTGCTTTAAAGAGAGCTGGGAATTAAAATAAGCTAAATAATAGCATTAACTTCCAGTCACTGGAAAGCTCTCTCTCAGTTTAGCAACACAGCAAGCTTAACATGCCTCATGAAAACGGCGATAGCTAATTTTTACACCGTATGAAGAATTGTTAGTGGGCTATGGCTGTTCTGTGGCAATTTCTCATGCTTAAATCAATGATGGTCTTTTGCATTACTTTTAAATGGATCACAAATCTCCCTCATTCACTTCCTTGTTAAGTTAGGTTATTTTTGTTTTTTGTATAGTTAATTATTAGTCTTTTATTAGTTATTTGTAGGAAAGCATACAGTATAATGCAAATACATTTTGGAGTCTACAGATTTCGCCATTAACTGGAGTAATGTAAAATCGTTCAACTTATATGAAAATTGTTTTTAAGTGACCTGATTCAAAAGATTTGGTTCATTTGGATGAAGTGATTTCTTTAATCGATGTGTTTAGACAGTTCATGTAGCTAAATGAACTAATTAAAAGCGAATGATTGATTCAACTCCCTGCACATTGTTGTTGTTGGTACCCTTAATTAGTTTCAATGCCTGCAAAGTACACTCTTAAAAACAAAGGTTTTAAAATGGAATTTTCCCATTGATTCCAGAAGAACTATTTTGGTTGCTCCAGAGACCCTATTTCGTATGGAAAGATTCCAGTAATGTTAAAGATTCTGCCATTTCCAATAAAGAACCATTACTTTTAAGATTGTAGCACGGTAATAATATGTGACCGTGAAGCATAAAACCAGTCATAAGTGTAAGTTTTTTAAAATTGACATTACATCATCTGAAAGCTGAGTAAATGTGACTCTGGACCACAAAACCAGTGATAAGGTAAAATTTTACAAAACTAAGATGCATACATCATATAAAGCTCAACAAATAAGTTTTCTATTGATACATGGTTTGTTAGGATAGGACAATATTTGGTTGAGATACATCTATTTGAAAATCTGGAATTGGAGGGTGCAAAAAAATCTAAATACTGAGCAAATCACATTTAAAGTTGTCCAAATGAATATCTTATCAATGCATTTTACTAATCAAAAATGACATTTTGATATATTTACAGTAGTAATATTATACAAAAAATCTTCATGGAACATGATCTTTACTTAATTTCCAAATGATTTTTGGCATAAAAAAACAATAATTTTGACCCATGCAATCAATGTATTTTTGGATATTGCTACAAATAAACCCCAGCGACTTAAGACTGGTTTTGTGGTCCAGGGTCACAAATAAGCTTGATGTTACATTGATGCAAGGTTTGCTAGGACAGGAAAATATTTGGCCGAGATGCATTCATTTGAAAATCTGGAATCTGAGAAAATTACCTTTAAAGTTGTCCAAATTAAGTTCTTAGCAACGCGTGCTAATCAGAAAATAAGTTGAAATATATTTACGACAGAAAATTTTAGAAAAATATCTTCATGGAACATGATCTTTACTTTAATATCCTAATGATTTTTGGCATACTGTAAAAGAAAAATGTAAAATTTTCACCCACTCAGCGTATTTTTGGTATTTATTACAAATTATTGTAATTATTACAAATATACCCCATCGCCTTAGGAGGACTGCTTTGGTCTGTTTGGAATGGGAATTATTGCTGTTGTTAATGGTGTCACTCTCTTTGCATTGTTATAAAGTTATACATTTGTCATGTATTTCAAATTTTAGATAACTAACTTTTATGGAAAATATGCTTGCTATATGTATATTATAGTTCAGTTAAAGCAGATGAGTCATTTTTTATTTAAAGCACCGATTTTTTTAAAGTTGTGCTTTACTGTATAATCAAAATCCACTTTGCTAAATTTGCTTGGCAAATCTCACTTAAAAGCAGCTTCATCATTTGCTCTGAAGTGTTCAGTAGTGTACAAGTGTACATTTCCTTTGTTTAGGTGCAACATGAGCCCACATGACTTCTCCACTGTCCTTTTGATATGAACGCTGAAGAATGCATCCCATGTAATTAATGTAATTGCATCCCATGTAATGGGATTCTGTGAGAGGGGCTTGTACGCAATTAGAATTGATTACATGGTGAGGAATGTGAACAGCATGTACATGTGGCGTATGATTATAAAAGCATTTTGGCCTTTTTTAAATTCATTTTAAGAAATAGGCCCCCTACAGCCTAGTTTCTTTTAAACATATAGTGGGATATAAACATCTGATGCTATTTTGCAAAATCAAAGCAAATTGATGCATTTTACTCAGACTTTTGGACTTTACTGTATAGCTTGTTTATAAGATGCAAAACGAGCTTGTTTATAAGATACAATTACGAGTTTACTTCTCATAGTTTTTCTCTCCTTTTGAAAAGAACTTCTGTGGAAAGAGCCCTATAGACATGGATTTCGAGATGTTTTCCTGGTATGGAAGTTATTTGATGTCTTTTTGGGATTTTGGGTGTACATGTCCTGATAGTTGCTGTAGGTAATCACGTGTCATAAATGGAAATAAGCTGGCTCAGAAATGAGCCGTAGCGCTCTGGTGCAGTCCAGCTTGTTATGGGAGTCTTATGTCTGTGATCAGATAGCTACCCTGACAATATCCAGACCCCTTTCTGTTTCCATTACATTGGGAGAGGGGGGATCCGGCACTTTAGTTCTACTCATTGGGTTCAGCAGTCGCTGAACTTGCTACAAAAGTTCACACAGTCGACTCCAAGAGAGTTCAAAGGCACCAATTTTTTAAATACATCCATGCGTTCATACTCATAGTTGCACTACATTAGCCAAAGTTATTGAAGAGCTCCTTGGCAGCGTTTTGGAACTAAGGTCTGTTTCACACAGCACACGAAAGCAGTGGTGCATATTTATTTTGGCACCTATATTAACAAACTACGGTGTTCACACTAGCTAAGCAGTGGAGTGTTGTGTAGAAGAGGTGCGAGTAGATTTTTAATGCCAGTGAAGTGCACTACTCACTCATTGCGCCACATTCATGAAACGTTCAGAAATGGATAAAAAAATGTGGAGGTAATTGTGCATGAAATGAGTCTTCCTGAAAGAAACCTATTCATAAATCTCAGATTTGATTGTTCAAAGTGTGTATTTTACACATTTGTAAATAGTGCGCACATGTCTTTCACAATTCTGCCCATGAATTACTACTATGTGGATCACATGTTTAGGAATGCTCTAGGTATGCTTCACAGGTTTGGCAGTATATTGCATAAATGCTAAAATGCTATTTTATCAACAAATGTGTTAAACTAGATCAATTCCATTGGCCAATAGTATATAATCCTTAAAAAATAATGCCCAACACATTTTTCGATCATTTTTGTTGATCAGTGAACTGTATTTTTTAAATTATATGTTTATAGTGTTATCAAAATGTAGTGTCTAAAAGAATAAAATACATTTGAATGTTTAACTCGCCAATTTATAGGAAGTTTTCAAACTAATTTCGGGTGGAAGGGCTGACGATTAGTCACAGCTGGCACTGTTTACTAATCAATCCCGCTTCCTTCGTATGCCAATCCGATCCTCACCTCGTCACTATAAATAGTCTAGTTTCCTTCCCTTCCGTATCTCGTTTTGCCTTCCCACCACCTTCCTCTTCTCCTCTGTTCACTCCTTCCCCGGGGGGCATGCAGGGTTCGAGCCACGCCCTCCTTAGGGCTCTCGCTACTAGGGCTCGGGGTTCACCGAACTCCCAGCTCGCCAAACATGCTATTTTATTACGGAAGCACAAACACGTGAAATATGGTTGAGAGCAAGTGTAACCAGATTGGTTGTTCTGTGTAGGATTTGGATTAAAGAGAAATTCTACATGTTCTCTAACTCTTATCAGGTGTTTTAGAACCGACATACTCACGGTATGCGGGTTTGGGGTTAATCAACCCAAAGGTTATGTTTTACCAAATGGTAAGTTAACCAAGCTTTCTGTAATACACCCCTGAATTAAGTTAGGTTTCATAGTAATTTTTGGTGATAATGCTTAATTGCACATCCATGATGACCATTTTATGGCTGTTAGTAATATAAATACTTAAAGGGACAATTCACCCAAAAATGAATTTCAATTCTATCATCATAGGTTAAGTTTTTTCAACCCTGTGTGAGTTTGTGTCTGTTGATAGATATTTTGAATTCATAAAACTACAATTAACATCCTTTAAAATATCTTCTTTTGTGCTCAACAAAAGAAAGGTAACAGGTTTAGAGCAACTTGTGGCTGTGTAAATGACAGAATTTTCATTTTTATAATATTATTGTCTAGTCCTTCCAAGTAGTACTGATACTGAGTAACACAGTCAAAAAAGAGAGAAAAACAAAGATGATGAGAGAGCCAGAGAAAGTGAGGGATAAATAAAGAAAGACAGAGCAAAAGAGCTGATGTCTCTGGAAATACTTCAGTTCTCTGTTGTTCTTCGTCTGTCCAGAGCTCTAGGGAGAGTTTGGCTCAGGATGCTGCTTAAACACTAATTACCTTATTACTGTAGCTCAGCAATATGGAACTGATCAAACTAGCTGTTTTTAGGAAAACTAGCTGTTCTATCAGATCTATCTATCTATCAAGAAAACTATTCAAATTGTCTATAAAGAAAGTTACTGTCTATATTAACTAATTAACTTCTTGTTTACAAGTCTGCATCAAAGGCTTGTGCTTATATGCCGAGATAATAGTCTCACTGATAGTCAGAGCAACA
Source organism: Enteromius viviparus (assembly GCA_032353835.1). NCBI lineage: Eukaryota > Metazoa > Chordata > Actinopteri > Cypriniformes > Cyprinidae > Enteromius > Enteromius viviparus. Next base: position 5,010,956 of record JAUCNO010001053.1, read on the forward strand.
AAGTCCTACTTAATATTCCAAAAACTCACAAGCCAGCCTTGATTGAAGCACATTTAGCTTGGTTCCTGTTCTGTTTCTCTACCTGACCCAGAGTACGGTGAGTACAGATTGTGGGTTACCTGAGGAACGAAGCCACATCTGGATCTGTTTCCTCCTCTGTCCTGCTTTCCATCCGTCTGTCTTTGATACTACTGCGCCGTTTTAATCACCTCACAGTGCTAAAGGCTGCACAACAAGCAGGACTCCCACAATTTTCCATAGACGTGGCGAGAGGGTCCAACATATTGTGCAAAATAAACAGCTAAATACATAAACGAATACATATATAATGGCATGCTTATTGTATTCAAGCCTTTTAACTCTAGTAAACAAGTCCATATAACTGCATTTGTTTGATGTCTGAAAGCCTGTTAAGTAAGAGTGATAAAAGGTCCGTCATTGGTGTTTGACTGCTTGTTTGAATTAAACGTAATCTTGACCTCATTATGGTAATATTTTAACGAGTCTGTAATTGGAACATTTCCCTGCTGCTTTAAAGTGCTGATTTTAAAAGACCAGCTTTTATAGTTTGGTACCCAGGGAAGCTAGGTGTTGGATCTTTTTACGAGGCTTTGTACGTCTGTACATGTGATTAGAGTATTTACGTAGGCTGTTTAAGAAATGACACTTTGCTGTTATTGTTGATGTTTCAAATTGTGATAAAAGCTATAAAGATGAAATAACCTAAAGTTTAGCAGTCGCGCCAATCCTCATTCTGGGTTGGTTGTTCTTGTGATTCTGTTTCAGCTGTCTATAAATGCTCATGGGAGAAATAGAACCTCTGCCCATGCCACAGTCAAAAATATTTATCAAATTAATATAATATCTGAACAGATGTAACAGCCAATGGGGTTTTTTTCTGGTGCAGAAATGCCAAGACTGTAGTCTATGATGTTAGCTGCTTGAATTCATGCCCAGACAAATCTGCAAACCCTGATTTTGGCGAGTTAGGTGTGAAGGTGTACTGCACTCTTATTGGTAGCTGAAAGCATAATACAATTAGTCTATTTTAATAAGCAATGACAGGAGCATGGCAAGTTTGTGGAAGGTGGGGCTTTGAAATAGTTCGAAAAATGCTTCTTAAATTGGAAAATGTAGCTGACTTAACTTTTGAAATGAGCCAAAGGCTTTACTGTGGGTACCAGCTTAAAACAATGGAGTGTGCACTTTTTATGAATGACCTTTAGCTCTGAATCTCTCATCACAGACAAGATGGGGCTCCTTGTGCGTCTCTCTCGGTTTCATCTGCTTCCTTTTAAACACAGGAAATGAAGTCAAAGGGTAGTGAAATATTTGTGTTTGTTTTTGCTGCTCTTAACAGATAGAATTTCCAAACGTCGGCCAACGGCTGTCCATTAGCAGAATCAGAATTATCATGTCTGTCGGGCATATTTCAAATTTGAAAATTTCTTTGATGCCTTTCTGTTTTGTATTTGCTTTAATCTGCTCAGTTTGTATCTTAGCGTTTACCCTGTGTATCAAAATCATTTTCTTAAGTTCAGTCCACTCAAGAGTATTCTTGAAGTATTTGTCAAATAATAACAAAATATTTTTTTTGCCATAAAAATTGTGTTATTAATAATAATAATCATAATTCACATTTAAATATTTTAATTTACAATAATAAAAATAATAGCAGTAGTAGTAATGTAATATCAATAAGACAAAGAATAGTAGTATCAGTTTTATAATTTTATGTATTCAATAGTCCAAACTAAAATGTAAAATGGTTATTATGATAAAAAGATGAAAGTATCAATGTTACAGCTGTGTCTGGCTTTTTCCCAGCCAGGTCTTTAGACAAACTTTACAACTTTGCCGACTGCGCGGGACTGCACCTGATCTTTGGGCTGAATGCCTTGCACAGAAACCCTGACAACTCATGGAACGCCTCCAGTGCTCTGAGTCTGCTCAAATACAGTGCCGGCAAAAAATACAACATCTCCTGGGAGCTCGGCAATGGTGAGTGCTTACATCGCAGATTCAGAAACTTTATTGTTTATATGATGCAGAATGTTGTATATCTTCTATGCGTTTATTAAAGAAAAAGGAAGCATCCAGCCCATAAAGCAGAGATTAATTTGTGTGCAATTGTGTCAAAACAATCCCATATGTGTATGAATTTATTTGTTCATCTGATCAGATTTGGAGATTTTTAGCATTACATCGCTGGTTAACCAGTGAACCAATGGGTGCTGTCAGAATAAGAGTCCAAACAGCTGATAAAAACATCACAATAATCCACAAGTAATGGAAATAATCCAGAAGCTATGCGTTTATAAGAAACAAATCCATCATTAAGACCATTTATGAGTAAAACAGTTCTGAACAAATTAGTTGGTGAAGGTTGATGTGAGAGGACAACAGAAAGTGTTTTTATGGATAATTGGCCAGAAGGAAATAGACAGAAGTTATAGATTTGTTTCTTATGAACACACAGCTTTTCACGAATTATTCATTGATGGTCTTGAGTCTTGTGCGTTATTGTGATGGTTTTATTGACTATTTGGATTCTCGCTCTGATGGCACCCATTCACTGCAGAGGAAGATGGGTTTAATAGAAATTATCGGAAATGTTTATCTTTCTCTTTCTCTTTCTGTTTATTTATTTATTATGTTCTAGAAAGAAACAATCTTGGAGTTTGAGTGGAAAATGAACATTTAAGAGAAGGCCCTTAAATCAGGAACTATATTTCGTTCTCATTGACCACCATCCACTTGAGGCACTTGTAGTACTTGAAGTACAACAGCCTACAGGCTGGAAAGTGTCAGCCGGAAAATTGTAGATTTGTTTTCTTATATAGTAGAGATAGGTTTAAAAGTCTCAGGGAATCTCTGATTATTACTATATTACCCCACCTCTCATATAAAACGAATCCCATTCGAATAGGGCTTATGTCAGGAGACAAATTGACAAAGCAGAATCCAAAAGGACACCTGGTGACTTTGTAATCTGCTCTAAGCACTCATTCATCTATTGTCCTGTGCCAGACATGCTGCAAATCGCCCCATTCATGGTGCCCTTGTATCAAATGTCTCTCTATAAACATCAAAACAGCACTGAGTGTAAAACCTTGACATGAATAATTATGAACTTATTACGATGGAATGGGTTCCTTGCATAAAATTAGACAGAATATAAGCTTTGTTACTGACCGCTTGGGTAGCCTGAAATATGGCACTCTTTCCGTACTAAACACTAAACCTATAAAAATACCAGAGAGCGATTTAAGAGTGTACACACACCGTAAATAGTCTTAATCGTTTGTTTACTGGCTACAGGTTGCATGTGTCAAAACTGTACTAGCTGTCTGCACAGAAAAACTGCAGGCGTACATATCGCTGCTTTCACTCAGTCATACGAGACAAAGGAAACAGCACAATAAGATAGTATTGAATGCAAAATGGCATATATATGAAAACGAATATCAGAATTTAATATCTGTCACATTCCAGGTAAGAAGTTATTCTTTCAGCAGAATCTTTTTATTTTACGAACTCTAATAAAAGCCGGAATGGCCTTTTGGATGTTTGAAAGCTGTTACTAAATCAGCTCTTCATTTAAAAAAAACACTTTCAAGCAAAAAAGAGTCCAAATGAAACAAAGAGAAATATTTTCAGCTGCGGCTGGATGATATTTAGTGGGTCGTGACGCAAAGCGATGCACGGCCACTGTGATGATCTATTTCACGGTTGTATTTCACGTGTTATTTGTGCTTTCTCAAAATGATAGCATAATATTTTAATGGATAATAAGAGCGCCTCATATTTTCCACTGGCCTCTGCCTGGCCCGGTACTGTATTAACTCTACAGCTCAGCATCCAGACACAAACACTCACTCACACTGGCTGTGATGTTTATAAAGTTCACCACTTGACTTCCGTAACGTCCTCGCTGTGATTTCAAGTGCGCACCTCCCAAAGTGTTGCCTTGTTTAAATAGTTTACAAAGCGCTGACCACAATATAGGTCGTAATTCAAAGGCAGTTTGCAGATTCGCTTTGATTGGGTGTCAGGTTGCTTCAGAAGTCTTAAAGGGACAGCTCCCCTGAAAATACAACATCTGTTGGAATAAATGAGGATGTATTCTGAAAGAAAAAAAATTGTTAATACATAAGGTTTATTAGTTTGTCAACAACATAATTCAGCATGGATTATAAAAATGAACAATATGGTGTTTACTAATCTTAATCTAGTTAATGCATTATTAAAATTAAAGTTGTAAAGTGTTACCAAAAATCCAGTTTAAGCAATCAGTCATTTTTAATTAGTTATAGTTTTGTGCATTATTTCCCGTCACAGAGCCCAACAGTTACCGCACAATGGCTGCCCGATCAGTCAACAGCTCTCGTCTGGCCGAGGACTACTCTCTTCTGAAGACGTTACTGCAGTCGGTACGTTTCTACAGCCGAGCGAACCTCTACGGGCCCAACATCGGCCGTCCTCGAAAAAATGCAATCCTGTTACTAGATGGGTGAGTGTCTCTGTTATTTCTTCAGAAATATTATGGCCTCCCTGTGTGCAGTTATTTAAATGTTTGACAGTATGTGGAGAGTGATAAATTATAAACTGAATCGGTTTCTGCAGAGTTGTGCAGGAAGCTCCGCAGGTTTCTGTTTGTGTGTTGGTTTAAGAAGAATTCTGGATATTTTTAAATTGGTTCAGCACATTTGATATATTTCTGAATATCAAAATTGAGAGTTGTGAGTTTTTTTTCTCTATTTTTATTAGCTTTGAAGCCTATATAGATTTTTCACTTTTTCACGTCTTGAAAAATGAGTAAAAATGAGTGCTGTCAGATAATTAGTCGCATCCAAAATAAAAGTTTACATAATATATGAGTGTGTATTGTGTATATATATATATTTATTATATATTTAAGAAAAATGTGACATATTCTATATAAATAAGTTTAATATATAAACATAAGTATATGCATATTCAAAACAGAATGTGTGTATCTATACAGTATACACATAATAATTAAACACAGCACACATGCACATATTATGTAAACAAAAACTTATTTTGCATGCGATTAATTAAAATATACACTACTACATTCACAGTTATTTTTTTTGTTTTGTTTTTCATTCAAAGATGCATTAAATTAAATGAAAGTGACATTAAAGACTTTTAATCATTATTCGTTTATTATAAAATATTTCTATTTCACATAAATGCTGTTCTTCTGAGCTTTTTTGTTTTTCAAGAATGTGTCAGTTTCCAGCAAAAAGATATTATGGAGGTATATCGACCTTTTTCAACATAATTAATAAATGTTTCCTCAATCAGCATTTTAATGGTTTCTGAAGTGTCATGTGACACTGAAGACTGGAGTAATGGTGCTGAAAATTAAGGAATAAATTCCATTTTAAAATATATCAAGAGTTACTTTAAATCAAAATAATTTTTTATAAGGAATTTTCTATTTAGTATTCAATGTTCATTACATTACTGAGCCAAAATTCCTAATAGTATAATGCGTTTAATGGTTCTTGGCTGTGATGTAATTAAAAAGGAACATTTATGGATATTAATGCCTGGAATGTAAGCAGTTTAACTGTATGTAGAGTCTCAAATATGTTTCTGAATGGCTGTGGCGTTTTGCACTTTAATGTGAAAAGGCATCAGGATAGGTTATGGCACGGTGTTTGCAGAAAGGCTTATCTGATGTTGGACTCGTTTCAATGGCTCGTATAAGAGATCTCCAAAGCACATTGTTTAAGAAAGCGCAGTACTGTCCGCCCCGACCGGAGTCGTGTTTATGTTGCTCCATGTGGATTGTTAGTCCAGGGGCCTGTAGCACCATTGAAACTCAACGTCAGATAAATAAAGTGTCACTCTATTAATGGCGTGACCGAGCTATGTTCCACCTGCGTGTTACTCGTTTCTCCCGCTCTCTCCTGCAAGAGCACAGACACTTCAGTACTGCAGCTTTTGATTCAGCGTAGTATCAGTTTTTGTTTCTAGTAAGACATTATAGATGTAATAACTTACAGTTGGTGAGCGAGCGAGCGAGTGTTTCGGAATGATTCATAGGAGTCATTTGTTTGTGAATTATAATGCGGAAGAATAAGGATGTCCAAAAACTGCTAACAGAAATAACATCTCGAAACATCAACCGTTTTAAATGAACAACAAATGAATAATTGAAAACCCATGACTGAATTCCCTTTAAATTTAAAAGGAGAATCTTGTCTCAATCATTTAGTGTGGTGTGTGTGTGTGTGTGTGTGTGTGAGCAGCGCTGCCAGCCTCATGCTTCTAAACACATATATTTTTATGACAGGGGCTTATTAAAGCAGTGCCAGATTTGATGTGCTTACTATTAAGACCACATTTTTCTAATTCTGGTCTAATGACGTCTGAGATAAATACCTCTGGAATTCATTTGCGAGTGTTCGTTTAACATCGTTTGTGCTTTTGTGCTGTTCTTCAAAAACTGGTTTTGTAGAATAATGGCTTTTGTGAGTGGATACTAATTTGTTGTAATTTCAGTGTGACAGAGTCAGAAATAAATCTGTCAGAGCCTGACCAGAGCTTCCTCATTCTTGCAACCGGCGGCTTACTAGGGCTCTTTCTACACCTTCGCACACACACACACACACACACACACACACACACTGGATTTAGCAAGAATGACCGGGAGAACAGACACAGCTTCCAAAATGTTACAAATGCAAAACAAAACAGGAATTCATTCACAGCAGAAATTCATTATTAAATACATTAATGCCTTTATAGATTGAATTTTGCCTCTTTGGTAAATTCATAAAATAATAGTTGTGGCAGTATTTAATTTTTTTAAATCTAGTATTTAATCTATTTAAATGTCTTTGAAATATTAAAAAATTTATTAATATGAACAAGTTATAGCAATAGGAATGCTATTATATTTAAATCAATTGACTTAATATTATTTTACATTCTAACAGTTCTATAGCAGATGTGTGTTTATATATGCGGCATTTATTTTTAATTATTTTAAAACTATAAAATTGCTATCGAGACAAAAAAAGTACAATTTATTTATACAAAAAAAGTTATTGCACAGAATGCATCATTTCAATGTCTTCTAAAAAATGTTAACAACCTAATGTAACAACTATATTGTGAACGTTAAATAAAATAAACGATATTCTGATTTGGTCAGATCGTCAACCACTAACTAGAAGCCTCAACATCTTATGCAACATTGCTTCTCAAGTAAATTATATTTCAAGAAGTGAAAACCTGGGCCAGCGCTATAGCTTTCTGTCATATTCTTGGCATCTGTTTCTTTGCTCTGTGTGATTTGTATTGTGTACTTTAGGTGCGCCCCTTTACTTTTCTTGCCATAAGCCGCCTAGTGTTTTCCTGCGGGGGCTTTTGAGCAGTCATAACTTTGGCAGGCTGAAATGAAACTTGGTATTACAACCACAAGTGCTTTGTCGAAGGTCTTCCTCAGAACGAGACGCCACCCCTTGCTGCTACCAGTCTCGTTCAGATGGAAATAATAAATGCAGTTTTAACTTAGCGGACAGACAAAGGGAAAGAGAGAGAGACGAGAGGGGAATTATGGGACGGCATGAAGTTTTTGCAGAGAAAGGGTGGTCGCTGTTTTTCTGTGTGAAACTGCCGTCACATGAAAAACTGTTTAGAAACATTGCTCCCTATAAGGATTTTTGTTCCCTCGCTTGATTAAGATTACTCAGCTCCCTGCACAAATTTACTCACAGCGTGAGAGATCAGTGTCAGCGACGAAATAAACAGACACCTCCTGTTAGCCATGCAGCCGTGTGTGTTTGGCTATCAGTTCCTCTCTGTTTTTGCAGTGCTATAATAATAACCTTCCATATACTGATGCATACTGATCAGTGCTTTTTCTCTCTTTTTCACAGGTTTATGAAAAACGGTGGCTCTGTGGTTGACGCAGTAACGTGGCAACAGTAGGTATTTTACCTTTTTTAAATTCGAACCTTTTATTATTCCCTGTTGTTTATGGAAACTTTGAGATCATTCTTTCTAAAGTTGTAATGCAACATTGCTGTGATATGAAACAAAACAGAACGCGAATGCAAAAGTGTCAGTTGTTCTCACGTCGTGGGTCACGACCCCTAAATGAGTCGCAGGACTGTTCTGATATGGCGTGGGAAAGCAATGCAAAAGGACGCATACTGAAAATGCAACAACCTAGCCTAGCCTCTTTTAATAAGGAAGTTGCTGTTTATACATTGTTTTTCAAATTTTGTGGTTGTTGGGCAGTAATAGTTCTATTAATAAATTTCATTGTTGGATACAATAAACAATTTTGGTTCTGCATTGGGTTGCCTCTTGAATAAACCTACGGATTAGAATTTAGAATTAGAATTAGAATTAGAACTACGGATTTAGAATTTAAAAAGATCATTGTCATTTTTATTTCACAATTCTGACCATTTTTATTTGAACTTTGCTCTTACAACTGTGTTATAAAGTTAAATACTTAAAAAAAATCTAACATTTGTGGGTTTATATGTGCTACAATTGTATTTTATGAAGTTAAATTTGCTAGTTATAAACTTGGAGTTCTGAGAACACTTTATATCTTGCAAGTGTGATTTTTATATCTCACAATTATAAGAAACGAGGGGAAACTGTGAGATGTAAAATTGCACATCAAAAAAAAAAAGACTGAATTGTGATATTACTGAGATTTTAATATTGTTAATTTCATAATTTGTTATGCACAATTGGCTAGTGGTAGGCGGGGATATCGACCAGGACAGCTTCATCAACCAGAGGTACTGGTAAACGCAGTGTCGTTTTACAGTTGACTACACTGTGAATGAATGGCACATTTTCTGTTTTAAAATATTATTACAGATATGTCTTAATGAATGTTCAAGTTCAAGTTACATTTGAATGTTTTGCGTGCACACTGTGTGAAATGCTCATTATCTCATTTGCATACATTTAAATTGCATAATATATCGGTCATTAGCCGCCTTGCTGTGGTCTGTCGATGTGCTCTGTTGTTAATCAAGCGCAGCGTCTGCTGTTCCCCACCTCCGCTTAATTTCTAACACCTGTGAGGTGGGATAATGTGCTGGAAGGTAAATTTACACTCCCAGCAAACACATGCAGGCCTCTAATTTGAGCCTTTTTTCCTAATCTGGTTAAGTACCATTACTGAGAAGCTTTTATAAAAGACGTTAATAGTACTTCTCACTAACAAAACAATTAACATTCCTTTCAGACAATCAAGCAAAACATCTGTATTTTAGGACTATTCATACCATGTTTGTTTCTACAGAAATACAGTAAAACACAATTTTTTCTAAAATAGTATTACTTTTGCAGCATTATGTCTTTATGAGCAAATTTCATTTAATGCACCTTTAATGCCTAGAGGTATTAATAAAAAAAAACAATAGATATATTACGTTCCCTTAAATTTTTAACATATGCATATATAAGGTCTGCACAATTAATCAGATTTCTAATTTACCACAATTACAGAATCGCTCAAAGCAATTAATAATTCAAGATCCATGTTATTTTATGTGCTTAAGATGTGTTTTTTTCTTTTTATATCTTATCTTAAGCGTTTGGCATTGTTTCAATTTTAGTTTTCATATAGCATTATGATATTATGCATATTTGTACTTTTTTTATTTAAAGAAAAAACAATCGGATGTAAAGTTGACATTTGAGGCTTGATACAGGTTGCTTCAAGCTATGGTATAAACATCATTCAATGCAAATTGTGATGATTGTAATTAATAATTGCAATTACAAATAATAATCCCTTTCCATCATAATTATGCAGCCTAAGCACATTTAACCTCTTAAGACCCTGCGTCCTGGTATGAGGAGATTATATTTCTCTCAGACTATGCATGTTCATTCATGTCTTTTAGTTTTTAAAATAAATTGAGCCCGATGTCATCAACCCGAGGACATAGCATAACTTATGGATAAAACATAATTTGTATTATTGTTTTAACATTACTTTTAATGCTCTAAACCAGGGCTGGGCAATTTCAGTCCTTGAGGGGCCGGTGTCCTGCAGAGTTTAGCTCCAACCCTAATCAAACACACCTGCCTGTAACTTTCTAGTGATCTCGAAGACATTGATTAGCTTCTTCAGGTGTGTTTGATTAGGGTTGGAGCTAAACTCTGCAGGACACCGGCCCTCTAGGACCGAAGTTGCCCAGCCCTGCTCTAAACAATGTAAAGACGTTTTCTATGGTCTTAAGGAGATAAACATATAAATTATTCCTGTTTTGTGCACTATATACTACTGTATGAGTACTATAGTAGTTTTACTAAGTGGGATCAGTTACGCTTCACCTGTGACAGAGCGGTAAAATCTCGTTTAAGGGATTAGAGCAGCTGTTTTCCTAAGGCTAAAGGTATTCATCTCTAAATAGCCACTTATTTCAAAGCCACCTATCCCATTAACTTCTTATAGAGGCGAGGACTGTGTGTTTTGTGTTTAGAGAGTGAATTGAGCTGTTGTGTCTGTCCATCACAGACTGTAATAGGTTTGATTAGAAATGTTTGTGAAGTTTGGGAACAGGCATCACTTGTCTTTCTTTTAGATCGCCGTTGACTTTTATTTTGATCTTCACTTTTTATGTTTTTGTCATGTCTTTGTTCTCTAGCCCAACCCTGATTGCATCCAAGTGTGTCCTCATTAGTTCTAGAGTATTATGGAGCCTACATTAGACAGATGTGAGGTTTTCTCTGACGATGAAACCAGCTCATTCGCAGCGTTTGGAATATGACGTGTAAAGAAACTAAATTGCAAAGCTACGTTGAGCTTGGCAGGTGTTCGTTGAAAACACAACGGTCTTCTGGCAATGTGGAGGATAAATGATATAGCGACTCATGATGTAATAATGCTTTTTGTTTTGTATGATTAACAGTCACCGGTCTTTTAATGCAGGTCTGATTTATGCATTGTATGCATGTGTAGAATTAACTGTAAACCCTTTATGTTTATTTATTGACCTGCATTTCGAAAAGAAAAAAAAAATATTCACTAAAAATGGTTACCTTCAAAATAAAAGTAAAACAAACAATAATCGCAATAACTATGTAAAAGATTTCCAGATCCTTAAAATAGACCATTTTGCAAATTGCACTTCTAGGTCTAGCCCAAACTTCCAGTTTGATGAATTAAACCAGAAAATGAGGTAATGCCAGATATCAGGTCATTAATTTTAGGAAAGGAAGTAGTTATCAGGGTTAACAGTGAACTATGTGTGTACTTCTGTGGAACGTCCTCTCAGTTTTTTTACACTGATCATTGCAGCTCTGGATGTGCCATCAAATCTAGTACTTAATGTTATTATTATTATTTTAATGGAACGTGTCTGAAAGTCTAGACCTTCTTGCTCTTTGGCTGGCTCTGATGGATCGGTGATAGAGTAGGAGACAGTTTTGGGCTATTTAACGAAACTTGCTTGTCCATTTAGTTTTCTGTGTTGAATGTGGAAATGGAAGTCTGTTGATGTAAATATGCTTTCATTGAAGAAGTAATCGAGTTGGCTGAGAGAACTGAAGTTTCACCTGATTTGTGCTTGATAGCAGTAGACTTTGAAACAAAATGTGGCTTCTATATGATAATTTACATAATAGTTATTAATAGTCGTAATAGTTGCACATTGTTTTATTTTTATTTTTTTTATTAAATGCTCAAATGTTTAATTTTCTTGTTAAAGTGGCCACATCTATTGCTTTTTAAAGTGTCAATAATAAAATAAAGCATGTTAATATTAAAATAAAACAATGTTTGTTAGAAAAGATCAATTATCTACAATCTGTTTTGAATTATCTTTCATTGATTTCTCTACTTTCATTATTTTTAAGTTGTTTATATTTTATTATTTCTTTTTATTTCAATATTAACCACCTTAAAATCACATTAAAATTATAAAAACTATATTAACTATATTTCTATTTTTTGGTATGTAGTATTTTTAAGAATATTAAATAGAAAAATAATTTAAAAAATAAAAATCAATCATTCAATCAATCAATCAATCAATAAAAAAACATTTAATTAAACTTTTATGTGTTTTTTGTTGTCGTTTTGTTTTTACTTTTCCAAATCTGAACTACTGGCCAGATTGAGCAGTCAAAAAAAAAAAAAGAAGCTTATCTGGACATGAGATAGTGTTTTGTGCTTTACAACCGCAGCGCCGGGCTGAAGTCTGACCCGAGCAGTCACCGCTGACTGCTGCAGACAGACAAGCCGAGCTCCAGGTCAGCTGGAGTTTTTCCTGTGTGATATCATGAGAAATCACAGATGCTGTGTTCAGAGAGCTTCAGTGAAATATGCTGGGTTATTCTCGTACATCTCGCTTTATAACCTCTCGCTGAGAAAGTGCCTGACTTGCTCAGCACTGCGTAGCAATATGGCGAACCTTAATAATCAGAAACGAGCTCATTAGCGGCTTTCTTTAATCTCCCAGCACAATGGCGACCGGATGACGTTAATTAGTTCCATGCTGAGATGCTTTGAATTATTCAGTAATGAAAAGTGGTTTATCAAGTGCATGCAATAGCTGCGGTCATTAACAGTTATAACGACATAAACAAATTTGCATTTCTCCCTCAATTAGACGGCCCCCTGTGTCTGCAGAGAGAGGGTGGCCCAAGCAGACTCATTAATCTAGAGGTCAACGCTGATTAAAGGAAACGGAAGTAGAAAAGGGTGTCAGAGAGGAAGATTTCATAAAAACACCACCTACTCAGTCAAACTCAAGCCATATGTGCTCACACGTACTGATGCACAATTATCATTTTACAGTAAAGGAGGATTCCTGGAATAAGAGCCCTCACAGCTCTCGTAGCTTTTGTACACTATAAAAAACGTTGTAAATAAGGATTATTGAGTTATTGAATCACTGAAAATACAGTATCAGTAATTCTACTTAATATGCATGTTAAGTTTAATGTGTCACCTGCTGTTTCTTTGTCGTTAATTGTGACATTTACTAGCAATTTCTCAGTGAAAACTGTTTCTACATCAATGTTTTACGCAGAAGGATTTGGTCTATATACTCTATATGCCACAATTTGTTCTGCTGTGTGTAGAAAAGACCTTATAAAAAACTCACTAAAACAGGGCATCTCATTGACATTGTGTCATTTCATAATTTAAATTGTTTCTAAATTCTTACTGTGTTATGTGTAGATTCTTGCTTTAAATGTGTTTTGATCCACTTCAAATGTTGACTACTGTATGTATATATATATATATATATATATATATATACACACACACACTACTAGTCAAAAGTTTGAAAACAAAGATTTTTATAATATTAATAAAAAATTATAAAGAACAGCATTTATGAAAAATATAAATATTTTCTAATGATATAAATCTATCTGCTGAATCGAATTTTTCAAATAAGAAAAGAATAAAAATAACTGATCCCAAACTTTTAAAGGTTGTGCAGTTTTTTAGAAAGGATTTCTTTTTTACATTAAATGCTATTCTTTTTAACAATTTATTCATTTAAGAATCTTAAAAAAAATGATAGGTTCCAAAAAAAATTAAAATAAATGCACTGATAAAAAATGAGCATATTATGATTTCTGAAGGATCATGTGACACTGAAGACTGGAGTAATGATGCTGAAAACTCAGAATTGCATCACAAGAATAAACGATAGAAAATTGTCATTTTACATTGCAATAATATTTCACAATATTACATTTTCCTGTATTTTTGATCAAATAAATCCAGCCTTGATGAGCATAAGAAACATCTTTAAATAATATTAAAAATCTTGCTGTTTCCAAACTTTCGACTGTTTGTGTGTGTGTGTGTATGTATATATATATATATGTGTGTGTGTGTGTGTGTGTGCACCTGGTATTTATCACCTTATGGGGACCAATTGTCCCCACAAAGATAGGAA
>JAUCNO010001053.1:5024998-5063415 GCA_032353835.1 Enteromius viviparus
TAGATAGATAGATAGATAGATAGATAGATAGATAGATAGATAGATAGATAGATAGATAGATAGATAGATAGATCAGTTATATCATAAGTGTGCATTTATTCATAAATCTGTAAAACATGTACCATAATTACCATGTGCACTTAACAGTTCAGTTCACAGTTCATGCAAATCCAGAAATAAAATAAAATAGAAATTAAATGAAACAAACACATGCACACACACAAACACACACACTCACACACACACTCACACACAATACATATATAAATAAATGATGATGTAAAAAAAATACTTCATATCTTAAGTGTACAGTTTAATTTAACTAAAAATGTAAAGTGTGTGTGTTGGTTGGGGGAGGGGGGGGGGTCTACAAAATTAAAGTAATATCTTAAGTGTTCACTTATGATATTATGTTTAACATGTACCAGAATTAATAAAATTTGGATTGCAACCCCTTTGTGGCAAAGGTGTATCAGGACTGTTTGGACACTAAATGAGCCCTGTTTTCAAACTCCCATCATTTAATCTCTGGATGATCTTCAGCTTTAGTGAGTTACTGGCCTGAGCCCCCCTCATTATTTTTGATTGCCCCAGTCTTTGTTCCTCTAAGCAGCGCTTCATACAACTCTGTGAGAGGAGATAGGGCCTGACAACCATGGTGTTTCTGTGGGGCCCTTGCTGCACTTCAGCTGGATTAGAAAGAAGCTGCAAGTGGATGACTGCAGAGCCTGCCGTGCTGATGAGTATGTCCTTGTGAAAGACACACAAGACTAATACCCTGCAGCTGGGATCTATTAGATCTTTAGATTAGATTTTTATCAGCAGTTTTGTCACAAGCAGACATTCCATGTCTACTGTACAGATCTCTGAATCTTTGCTAAACTTGAGAGGGCTTTCATATTTAGAGATTCTTAGGATCATAACAATCCATGAGAAAGCTGAGCGAGTGCTTTGGATGCACACACATGCATCTTACTGCTGATTTACTACAGTTTAAAGGAGTGCAGCACATCTCCTCCTTAACATCCCTGTAGGTTGAGTTGAAGGACACCAGAGGAATTTTTCATAGCATTTGACATCTGAAACGTTCCCTGTCTGTAATAACAAGGGCAGCTTCTGCACCTTCTGACTTTGTGGTTATTTTTTGCTCTGATTTTGAAGAGCGCAGGAAATCATTACAGTTCTTACGCAAGATGGTAAGCTCATCATTATGTCAGTCAGGGCTTTGCTTTAAAATGAAGACATCTGTTCTTCTGACAAACGGAAAATAAATGATGGACTCAAATAAAGACAAGCACAATGAAAGTCATTTTAAAGTAATTTCATTTTAATTTCATACATTGATGATTGCAGAAATTGAGCAATTACTAACAACCTTCATTGCACTTTAATGTAAAAATAAAATATATAATAGGGAAATTGTACATATATATATATATATATATATAATTCAAAACATACTATTGTTATGGAAGTGGACGAGACACAGGAGGTAAGTAATAATAGAAGGTATTTATTTACACAGCAGAGCGAGAACAATTGATATCACTTAGAGAAAAGTGAGTTAAAGAGAGTTGTGTGATTTGTCGTCGTTCGGAGCTGGAGAGTTAAGTCTTTTCTGTATCTTTGTAGAAACATCAGAGTGGTGGAGACGCACAGAGATGGGTGATGATGAGGTGCAGGTGGTGCTGATTAGAACTCAGGGGAATGTTGTGATTGCTGGGTGCAGAGCCTGGAAGGTTTGTAACATTACCCTCTCCACCACGGCCCTATCCTGAAGGCCAACCTCTACGATGTCATGGTGGTCTTCCTCTTCCTCTGAGCACAGGCATGGAATTCCTCTAACAGGACTGGATCTAAAACATCTTCTCGTGGGATCCAGGATCTCTCTTTAGGTCCAAAGCCCTCCCAATCCACTAGGTACTCCAGTATACCACTGCGACGTTGAGTATCCACAATCACCTCAGCTGGGCTAGGCTCTGTGGGTAGAGAGAGTGGGCAGGCGCAGCAAATATGTCTGGTCGAGAGCCATACCTTTTGACCTGGTTGGTAAGCTGGTGCTTCAGATCTGTGACGATCGTCAGTGGTCTTCTGCCTGCACATTGCCCGTTGCAGATGGTGATGGCCTCGTCTCAGACTCTCTCACTCTCCCAGAACCCGTAGTACTCGGCCCAGCCCACAAACTGGTTCCAGGAGTCCAGGTGGCCATGGCAGAAGGTAGGAAGAAACCGCCCCACTTCTTGTATCTTCCTTTCCGTTTGGCCATTTGCTTGTGGGTGGTACCTGGACGAGGGATGTACGGTCACACCTAGGAGGGTAAAAAAGGATCTCCAGACCCTTGAGATGAATTGAGGCCACCGATGTGATACTGTGTCCTCTGGGAATCTAAATACCTGATTAAACAGTAGTTCCACAGTTTCCATGGCTGTGGGTAAAACCTTGAGAGGTATTAAATGAACTGATCTACTATGATCAGGATGCGGGTATTACCATCGGAGGGGGACAAGTCGGAGTCCATTCCTAGGTGTGACCAGGGGAGTCAGAATCGGATGCAGGAACAGTTTTCCAGATGAAAGCTGATGAGGACTTTTAAAAATAGCGCATTCCCGGCATCCCCTCACATACCTCTTTAAGGGCACACACTGAAGATGTCGGGAACAGCCCAGCTGACTGGCAGGCAGTGGCTTAGAGGCTACTGGAGGGTTCTCCCACTGGATGGGGTTGACAAAGAGTTTTGTAGGGATGATGGGTTCTGGGACTTCCTCCAACTCCCGTGGTAGAGGCATTTACCTCCATGACAAAAGGGAGATCAGGGTCAGCATGGATGAGGAGTGGACCAGTGATGAAAGCTTGGGCTGCTACAGGGTTCCAGGACAGAGACTCGGATTTCCCTTAAGGAGGGAGGTAAGTGTGATGGATAATATGCTATAATTCTGAATAAACCGGCGGTAGAAGATGGAGACTCCTAAAAGCATTAAAGTTCTTTAATTGTGAAGGGAGTGGGCAGGAAGTGACAGTGTTCACCTTCCCCTCGTCCATGCGAACACTGGTTGGGTCAATGATCTATCCCAGAAAGTGTACTGAGGACTGGTGAAAAGAGCACTTTTCGGCCTTGAGGTAGAGCTGATACTCCCACAACCGTTGGAGGACCTCCGCAACGTGCTTATAGTGTTCCTGTTCACTTCTGGAAACAGTGGTGCTGATTAGAACTTAGGGGAGAGGGAACAATCTAGATCTGTAAACAAACAAATTACCTCTCCCTACTGTATATATATATATATATATAATAAACATTGATCATGTTAATAAAAACACAATTATATTAATATTTTTGAAGAAAATGTTCTTGTATTTTTCTATCCATTTTTTTCTTTCTTTTTTTAATAAAAAATTAATAATTCATATGTAAAAAACATTTTAAATAAGAAATTACTATAACTATTTTTACTAGTGATCTAAAAAAAAAAATAATTTCCAGACTTGTCATTCCAACACAAAAGCAGAAATGAACTCCACAGTAAGGTTTTAAAAAAAAGTGTATGTTTTTCAAAGGTCTTCATTTTAGAAAATGTATATATTTCACCAAAATCATTTATACGTGGCTAGCTATGTCTAAGGAAAGCCATGTGTGTCAAAGGAGTAGAATTAATCTCTCAAAAAAAGGAAATGGAGGAGAGATTCCTAACAAATAGGCTTTAAGAGCCCATAGATCTTTTCTCTCCCTGTGGTCATTTTTCTTGAGAAGAATTTTGTGGAATGCAAAACTCCACTAAGCCAGAACCTGCACTGTAACACCTATTAAAACTATACCTATATATTTCTTAAAGAAGAGTAAATAATTTCACAGTTTAAATGAGAAACAGCTCTGGTTTAGCAAGATGGAGATGCTGTACAGAATTAGGCCATCCATATCCTTCAGATAAAATCTTCGTAGGTTTTTATTTGAATGTGTTTGTGAAAAGTAAGTACACTGCCATATGTTTCTGGAATAAAAGAACCATACAGTAAAAAATGACCCCTAAACTTTTTTATTTGTTGAGTAATGACTAATGGGGTTTCACGAAAGCAGATCCCGCTTTGCTTGTTGAGAAATGTGTGGTGGTTTATTTCTGAAGAACTATTGACACAGGACTTGCAATTTTACATAGCAAAGAAATATTGGAACGTGTCTGCAGAATTGAATTCCATCAGACAGAATGACTTTAAAGAGATGTAGGTTGCATGTCTATTCTCCAATGCACCTCGTCTTGCACCAGTCACATTACAGATAGTGGTGATAAATGAGTCAATTAGCTGTGGGCGGATTTCTGGAGTCTTGGATTAAAAGAGAGTCATGGAAGACTGTAATGAGCCAGGTTTCTGTCACTGGACTGATTTGTCAAAGAGATTAATGAGTGTAAATGAACAGCTTTTTGTGTAATGAAGAGTGTAATACAGCCCAACAGTTTAATTGGCATCACAGTTATCAGACAAAAGAGCTGCTTCCACAAACAAAAGCAGTGATGATTAATATGCATTTATTAACTGACCCAAAAATAAAATGTAACTGTAATTTGCAGGTAAAAGCTTATTTATCTGAAAGCCTCACCGCCCCCTTTTGGAGACTTTCAGAATGCCTCTCCAGAGAGCAGCATGATATACTGTATCATTACCATTTGCAATGTAGTGTATTACTAGCTCAGCAGAAAGTTGATTAGGACCCAAGTGTACATCATCTCTTAAACCATAATTCACCTGCGACGTTGCCAAATCCCTGTCATGACAATTATAGCTGTAATCTGTAATCGTGTAACCAACTGTTGCACCAGTATTCTATTTTATGCCTCAAAACGGAGGCACATGAAGCGAAAACACTCTCGTAACCCACATGACCCAGAAGTGCTATACCAATGAAGTCAGAATGTAAGGACACCTCCTGGCCCACTTCATTTGGCTGTATGTTGTGAATTTTATGGATCATGCAAGAGCCAGACTGGAGCCTGCTAAAGTCAGCGGCAGCTGGCAGTCACCAGCACAGTTGCTCTGCCCGTCTGGCTGTCTTTAGAGACTGAACATTTCTGAATAGAGCTCAGTGAATTCTGTCATGGCTCAGTGGTGGTCCAGAATTCAGATCACATGCAGCAATTAATCAGGATCTGAAAGGTAATTTACCAGGCCGCTTTACTGCTTCACCTAAACAATGTATCAGCTTAATTTGCTTCCTGTAAACCTAGTGTGACTTTGCTCAAAGACAGTTTAATGGCAAACAGGATGCATTATGCTCCAAAAAAGTTGTAAGACAAGTGTTTTGGGCCAGAGGTAATATTAAACAGTATGTCAGAAACACCCGTGCAAATAAATAAAAGGCTAGTTATGAATCCAAAGCATGTAGAGTTTAAGAAAAGTGAAAGGAGACCATGATGAGGCTCGCACAAGACGATGGCATCATGCCACATTTGACAGGACAATTAACTGCTAATACTCAAACATGTAACTCATAATGGCTGCAAAGCTTTTATATTCTAAAATTACATTCTGCAGGAAAGTATTTGCTGGCTGTTTTTGTTAGAAGCCTGAAAAAACAAATACTGGCTATGCATATGAACCTTTTTCCCTTAATGAAAGGAACAGTCAAAACCTACAGTGTGAGCAGTGACAAATCAATGTAAAAGAAAAATAAAGACTATGGTGTAAAGAATGAAGACTTTGGTAATAAATTACAGCTTGCGCTGACAGCTGAAACATGTGTAATGAGATTAACACAGTAATGGTAGTTTTACCATCCTAAGCCTAAAGTATGGTTAACTGGCTAAGTGACAAAATCTAAACTAAAGGCAGCGATAACCAGAACTTTTTCATCTTAGGTTCTTAAGTTACAGATGAGATTACGCAAGCATTCATGTCAAAATAACGGAAAACACCAGGCTCATAAAAGGTGTTTGGGCACAGACCAAAAGTTCTGCATGGCCTTCATTACCCATTTCTCTTCAACAGAAACCTTCAAAAATGAACCGAAAGAAAAAGAATCAGAAGAGAATGAATTTTGCCTTCAAGTTTATGTTTGGAAACAACCCCAGACTCTGAAGGGAGCTGTTGCTTTAAGACTCTTGATCTAGCCATTGCAGATCTTTTGTTCTCTATGACGATGTCATCTAATAAGATTTGGTTATATATAAAACGCAGAGCTTTACTTTACGTTTAGTGGAACACAGCTGAATGAAAGCAGTAGCCTATTGCAGAGATATTTTCATTGTTTCACATGAATTCGTAATAAATAACAAATGTTTTAGAGATTTAAGTGCAATATATCCTAATATTTTAAGTTCTGAGCCGAGATATGGGTTTGTAGAAGTTTGCAGGGTGTTACTCTGAAAATGTTATAGTTCTGTCATTAAACACGCAAGAGACGACACTGCATAAGCATTACATGAGACAGAATCCATTACGTCCAACAAGCACTGATGTTTTATTTACCATAACACTTCTCAACCCTGTTACAAATACTGTAAGTGACCATGACCTGGGTTTGCTGAATAGAGAGTGAATTATGTCTGTTTATTCTTTTCTAGATTTATCATTTTTCTGTTGTGTTTCCTTTCATTGCAATCATTGTATGAATACCATGTCGAAGACTTGTGAAGTCATCATTCTTAAAGTGCTACATTGTTTTTGAGAAAAACAAAACCCCCAAAGGTCTATAACACTGTGTGCCATGAACACTGAAGACCTAGGCATAAAACATAATAATTCTTACAATCAAAACAGGAAACTAAAAATGAATGAACGGCTTTCCCTAAAGGACATCTTTCTGACCCTGAAAAGGCAGTGAACTCTGATCACGGACATTGTGACGCTCGTCAACATTTGCTTATGATGGAGTAAACTGAAAATATTTCCAAAAAGATCATTACTCACAGATTTTGATTTGATGCCCAGGATTACAAAATTAAACAAACAAACAAATATACAAGCAAACAAAAAAAGACTGTCTGACATGCAAAGCTCATTTAAACTCAGTCAAGCAAACATAAGGCAATGACTAAGGAGACCCCTGAGATATTTTTAGCCATTGATAATATGTTTTTTGGAAAGCACGCTAAGCACCCTATAAAACATCAATTTTTAAATTGTTATTTGATTAGCAAACACTCTTATGACTTCTGAGTGTTGCAATTTATAGTCCTAAATGACCTTATTAACCACAAGTATTTGCACTTTTATAGAACATAAATACATTTTTAATCCATTCCTTTTCCTTCATTTTTTTTTTTACTTTAATTATTAAATGTACTGTACTGGTGAACCAGTAATGTCCCACAGGATGATAACGCAGCATAGCCAACACTTACAGTTAAACTCTTGTTTTCACAGACGGAGGACTGAACGTGCCAAAAAAGAACTCCCACCTGCAATATAAGTTTGAATACACAGATTTAAACACCGGCAGGATAAATGGACGGGAAGCCAAAGGAAACAAACAGACAAGAACAAGCGTATGGAGCCAAGGCAGTGGCGTGGCCATCCGCAGCTCATCTCTCACACTGCTGCAGAGCCCAGCTGAGCAGAATGACAAACAAAAGCTCTCAAAGATGAGCCACTGGGGCATTAAACCCTATTATTACACATGGTATAGATAAACATTGGCCATGTTCTGCTGTTATTTCAATGTCAAAGTAAAGGTTTATTCCTGCAGCCTATAGACGGTGGTTTTAATGTTACCACAGGAGCCAATGTCTTCCCACAGAGGAACAGAAGTCCTGCAAGGCTGTGTGGTCATGTCAGCAAAGCTTTGATTAAGATTAAATGGTGTCTTCAGGTGATAATTTGTATGTATTGATTGAAACCAGATGAATTTTAAAGCACATTTAACAGCTGTGAGTGTTTTAAATCACATCTGAGCTGCCACATCATACTTATCAAAGTCAAAACGATTTATTCACAGAACCTATAGGAATATAAAAGCGCAATTAATAGCATATTTATAGAGTCTAGACACTTTTTATATCCATAAGCCCAAATAGTTACAGGAAATATGCAAAATGCGTTTCAGTTAATATTATTTTGTGTTTACGTTATTCCAGATGTGATAAACTGTTGTGTTAGTACACCACGTGTGTGCTGATTCTGTCATTAAATGCTAAATGACTATAAAAACGTTTGTAAACAGAAGTAACACTGTAGACATTTCCATATTAAGTCTCTCTGACAAATGTTCTCCATCTGTCTTATCTGGGATGTCTGCTGACGCATTTATGCCAAATACTTCTCAGACAAATCCGAAGGAGTTTTGTCTCCTTCATGGGAAAACTACTCTCTTTTCAGCCATGAATTCTGCTGTACTGTGATAATGTAATAATCAGCCTGTCACATGCTATGGATGTAAAAACAAAGGGCTTCAAACTTACAATATTTAAACAAACCTTTAGATTGACAAGGCACTGTATCTTATTCCTCTCCAATATTTCATACATGATCTGGACTGCTTCAAGACTGTAAAGACACTTGAAAAAAAGGACATACAAGAGCATTAAAAAAATAAATAAAAGCATGGCACTCCTATCCATCTTATCTGAATGTATGGGAAAGGTTCCCAGATTTGCAGTTTTAAATCCAACCTAGTCTCATTGGAAAAATGTGCTTCTAGCTAAATTTTCCAAAAACAAACACAATTCTCTGCAGTGTTCAGATAAAAATGAACACCAGAAGCAGTAAAATGCCAACAGTTTCAATTCTATGTCACACAAATTGATTATGGGGTAGATATTTGTGCTCCTACCTAGATTTTCCAACAACATACACAGTTCTCTGCAGTGTCAAGATAAAATGACCACTGGAAGCAGAAAATGGCAGCTTTTTATTCCTAACTGATTATGGATTAGATGACCAACTTTCACCATAATGCATCACATAACCAGCTCCACATGTAACCTTGTTTGGTAGCTCACCTGGTAGAGCATTGCACTTGCAATGTGGACTGCTTGTGTCCTCTGAAACTTGAGTCAGGGTAATAAAAAAGGTCAAAGACTTGGAGAAGCAAGCAAAAATCGGCAAAGTGTTTTTATCTCACATTTGCTTTTGTGAACACTATTGGTCAGGTTCAGGTTAGGGTTTAGTAGGTGTTGTGATTTTATTTTTTTAAATGTGATATGTTTTAGCCGTTTATCATGACTCTTCAGACATTTCATTCACTTTTATACGTACAACAACCAGCTTTATAAACACTGCCAGATTCACATTCTATTTAAGAAAAGACTGAATGCTAAAAAACGGAATATTTTATCTTGAAAAATATGAAAGAAGCAACATATCATATTTTTTTAAAAGGACAACACAGGCACGTATTTCCAAATAAGCCTTGATAGTTGAAATCTAAAAGATAGGCTCCACTCATTTTAATTAAATTTGAACCTGAATCTGGTGTGCACTTAAACGCAGTACAGTGTTTACTTTCCAAATGACACATTTTAGGTTTTAAGATGCACCAAACAAAAATGTGCTGATATTTCACTTGTAGTCACTTTCTATCAGTGCTCACCTTACCAATGCACCAGGAGGCCCCTGACCTGTGTCCTGGCCCTGTGGCCCTTCAACCCCTTTGAATAATGGCCAGGGATCCCTGGAGGATGTGAGATCACAGCCTGCAGGATGTTAGCCATTAACAAAGACCCAGTGCTCCACTCGGAGACCAGACCTAATTGTTTTTCTCTCACCCAGGTTAAGAAAGGCACAGCTGGTCCATGCAGATACATAATAATTTATGGTTATATGAATGCTGATTGCAGTTTGGAATCTTTATTGCTCTCACTGGTATTTAAAGTTGTGGCGACCTGTTCAAGAATGCAAATTTATCTATCTATCTTTCTATCTATCAGCATTAAAACAATCAATGATATTTTGTTATGAAGATGAAATATTGTTTTGGTTATAAACCGTAACATTTATCCTAGATAAAACTTCTGAAAGCATGAAAATAATCGATCAAAATGGTTTGTTCAAATGTGGTCGGCCCACAATAACATCACTTTAATCTCTGAGATCCACAATGATCCTTTGTACAAATGAGTGAACCTCAACACACAAGAAAGATGACAGTTCTGCCCATTAATGAGGTTTATTTATACATGTGGTTTTTATATGTCTATAAAACAGCCAGCAGCCATGCTCATCCCACCCTGATGTGATGAAGTGCTCAACCTCTTCCCATGGTGCCTGTTTCAAAGCCACACTGTCTGTGCTCTGAAACTTTATATAGGCTATATAGTCTCCAATAGGCCCCTAACTCTTGCTTATAAACCACTGACTGACATCTATACTTGAAGTGACAAATTATTGATCACTTTTAATGTCTTTTAAATGGTGTGCTGAGTTGTGAAGGACTAGAAACAACGAACGATGGCAAATGAAGCACACATTGGCATACTCCTCCGGGAGATAAATCAAGGGAATGTTGTCAAGGATGCCTGGTTGTTTAAAAAAAACATGGCATTAACCATTCGGTGATGAGATGAACCCTCAGGATCTGGTTCACTGACTGACAAGACGCAAAGCAGTTGTGGTGTTAAAAGCTTGTCTCGTTCTCCGAGCTGTAAAACGATCAGATTCCGACAGATCCACTCGGAGTCAAAGACAGGAGAATGTTAACATCTCTAAGTCTCTTAGCATTCCTTTCCTCTTTAAATGTGGTTTAATGGCTGACCCCGCTGACTGCTTCGGCTGCCAGAGTTTACGGAGGAAATTGAAGCCTCGCCGAGGTTCACAAACAGAGGCTTCTCTCTGTGACACCAACAGTTAGGGATCTCCTTTTTCAAGCCGTGGTGGAGTCCAAACGCCTCTCCAATTGCTTGGTAAATTCACTCAGCCAGCCAGTATTGCAAACCACAACATCTTGGAAATGTTGAACATTCATTTCGGATGTTCATCACTGTGTCTGTTAAGTCGAACGATTTTCACATTACTGAACATTTATCATCATCTCTTGCTAGCAGTTAATGATTAGCATATTTAATGATTTTCTGTCCAATTATATGCTGAAAATCTAAATATATAGTACTGATGCATACCTCTTTACCAAGCCAGACATTCAATTCAGCTAACTTGATTATTGAGCATATTAAATAACTTTTTAAAAACAATCAAACAAAGAGAAACCAAAAGCACGCAAATTTTGCATGACATGCACAAAATCTTAAACTGTCTTTAAAAAAGAAAAAAGAAAAAAAAAATTATAAGCATTCTTAAACATTATTCAATTAATAAATGTTTTATGTTAAAAAAAATCCAATACATTCTTATCTAACTTCACATAATACATCAATATATATTAAGAAACAAATCGACAAACAATCAGGTATTTTGCTTTTCTTTTGGTCTTTGATTGAAAGAGAACACACATGAACAACAGTTGTTTCTGGAGAGGTGAAATGTTCCTTCATAATTTTACCACACTTAAATGTACATTGGTTTTCATTTGCACTGCTGAACAAACACTCATAACATATTCCATCATCCTCTTGCCAGCTGCACAAATATGAATTGGTGGACCTTAAGGGAATATGAATTTCATTTCATGCAGAGTCATAGCATCAGCCACGGGTCAGAGGTCTTAACCCATCCAAATGACCGCTTTCAAGTCTCTAAACGGCAAGAAGGGCTTTCTCAACTACTTCTGGTAAATTTTGGTTCTCGGATAAAATGCATGGAAAAGGAATGTTTTTCTTGGATTTGAGTCACTAAGTTGTAAATCACTCAAACAGTTACACTACCGTTGTTTTTAGGTTAAGTGATAACAGTAAAGTTTATTCAGTGCGTTGTCTCAGCAGTTGTTTATATAACTGTTTGTGAAACCATAACTCTCGCCAGCATCAACAGCGAAATAAACCACTACATGAACCGCTCATAAAACCGAGTTTATTATAGAGCTTACTTTAGTATAGCATCTTTAATCACATCTGACAATATGACAGGTTTTAAAAATGTGTGAGATGCATAAAAACTGTACGATAAAATCTAAAGGTTAAAACCACACATGAAACATCAGCCATGAAGGCATTTGTTTTCTCTCTATTTTACATTAGCATGTGAAAAGTATGCTATATTAACAATCCAGTATTCACTTGCACAGTAAATTCAGAAACTGAATTCCCTTAGGGATAAAAACAAACTTTTTCCTGGTTTAACAATCTCTGCCATCAGCGCTCATCTCCTTAAAGCCTTGTCATCAATAGCTGTGTTTATGAAGGTGTACGAAAGACCACTCTTATACCAAAGCACTTGTCGGTTGCCTGTCACCAGGTGGAAAGTTTATCTGAGATGCATCTGGAGATAGAGCTCAGGCTGTCACTGTGCCCCGAGCACATGTCATTCTGCAGCTCTTGCCCACAGCTTGGTTGTGAGCGCGAGAAAAGGGTTGTTGGGTTAGTGAGCTTTCACAGGCCTGAACAGCAGGGAGGCTCGCAGACACACAGACACTCAGCTGCTGCTCATAAAGGCCTAAATAACCTGTGCTGTTAAAACTAAACTCATAATAAAAGATAATTATGAATGCAAAAAAAGGATTTTTTGAAAACTTTGATAGGTCAATGGCTTTGTTGGAAAACGTGAAATGTTGGAACTAGTGAGCTATAGAAACAAATTTAAACATTTGATTTAAAACATTAAACATTTATCTGAGAAGCAAAACAAGTTTTTTTTCTCCTCAAAATAAATCATTTTATTTTATGTTTGATCTGCATTTGAAAAAAAAATTATTAGAATTATTAATAAAACAAAAATCTAATCTAACGTACCTTGTATAAATAAATGTTGATTTATCTTGTTTTAAAAATCAAATTTATATTTATAGAAATATATACATCCAAAACTCCTTGAATCTTTTAAAAAAATGTCTGTTAAAAATACCGATAATAATACAATATAAATAATATATTACATATTTAACACAGCAGCTCCTATTTATAAGCAATTTTTAAAAATTTTTTTTTTTTTTTATGAGTCTTAGATGAGGCTGCGCAGTATAAAGCACTTACAGTATTTATTTACAGATTACTGGCCAGTAAAAATTTCAATTAAACTAAAAATAGAAACAAACAGATACAACATGACTATTTTGTATGTACTCCAAATCAGTAACAATGTATATAATGAGGTGTTGTAAATGTAAACATGGAAAACTAATAATAAACTAATTGTTTGTTTTGTGTGATTATTTTAAACTGAAACCAAAATGAATGGAACTGACAAAAAAGGAGAGAAATTTAAATAAAGTTTACCCTTTAATTGATAAACACATAATTTGTACGTGTGTGTGTGTGTGTGTGTGTGTGTGTTTAGAGATGATACAGCCACATTACCACTCTTGTGTAGCCACCACTTGGGCCGTAACAGTCCTGTTGGATCTCAGAAATTGGATTCATAATTTACCGGACATAAACCGAGATTTCTCAAACTGAGCACTGCATTAAAAAAAGTATTATTTCTAATTTAGAGCTGGACCTTTGTTTCATCCATGAACACTGTGCCTTTGAATACAGTGTATTAGAGTATTTTCAGGGGCTGTGATCCAATACAAACACATTTATGCATGTTTATCATGTGTTAATGGGATTCAAGTCAGCGCAGCTGAAAACCAGGCCTGCTTTTCAAAGGCAGACCTGCAACTAAAAACAGCAGATTATTTCAGAAGTACTTGACCATTATAATACGCTTCAATAGAATTGAATCAGAGGTAAATTGAATCTAAAGATCTGTGTGAAATAAAAGAGGAGGGGTGAAAGAAATGCCAAAAGGAAGAAAAGGAGACGGCTTATTTTACATTCACCCGAAGCGCCCCAAAAACGCACATCCAGCCTACTGCTACAATGGACGCTTTTGTGACGCAAGTCAGGGGTTAACAGAATTCTGTCAGCATCCGGAGACGACCCCTCTCGATGCAGTGGAGTGCTTTCCCTGCATTTCACTCCGGTGTTCTTTATTCAAACCTAACAAGCACGGGTCTTTTTGTGTGAGGCAGGCCAACACCAACACCCTTTTCAACAAAGCCTCGCCAGACAGACACATTTCGCCTGCTTTCTAAGGAATTAGAGAGCTAAAAAGGCATCGTTCTTATTGAAATCCTTTAATATACATACATTTGCTAGAAGAGGATTTTGGAAAATCTTTGTGCCCAGTTTTTGTTGGGTTTAAACACCATGAACTTTCACATCGTGAAAACTCTAAACTCTGTGTGATTGTTATTACACATCACGTTTAAGCACATGCAAGCCTTTTAAGCATAAAACATATGCAATGTATGGTAGGCGTAAGTTTTGCTGAGGCTAGTGGTCTTTCTCATTGAAAAGGAAAGCCTTTGTCAACACCCTCTGCTTGCCAACTGGCACTATAATCCTTTCAAGACATGGGAACATGACGGGATTTTTAAGTTCCTTCTAAAGCAAGAGGGGCACTGATTGCACTGGAACGCTAAGCTCTTTGTAGACAGTTTTGCTCTGCATGCTTCATTGGTGGCAGGAACTGCTGAAAGCTCTCACCATTGATTGAGGTATTTTGTCATTGTGAACATGTGCAATGTTTTAGTATTTATTTGCTCATTATTTGCTGGGCCTGTAGCACACGGCATGACATTTCACATTTTTTAAAATAAAATAAATATATTACATTTCTTTTAAATTTAGAATTAAATATATGGAAGTGTAAAATATGTGAATAAAAAAAACATAAAATATATGGATTTATATAATAAATCATATAAATAAATATACAAATCTCTGTATAATTTGATGTAATTAAAGAGTGTATATTAAGACTTACTATCGTAAAACGGTTGAAATATTCCATGAATGTGTCATAGCTAGTCAGACTTAGTGTGTGGTGAAGTTTCCTCTGCTTCATGGTCCTGTTTGTGTAGCCTGTGGTGGGTTTACGACCTCTGGACCGGAAAGGTTGCCGAGTCCGGTCCATGTGGCCGTGTAATGATGGGGTAACTTAGAAAGTTCACTTATTTATGGCTCCCTCCCTCTTTCCTATGATGGCCACATCAAAGAGCACCTGCAGGGAGGCAAATTGGTGTTAAGTGGAGGACCTCCTGTGGATGCCTGCCCTCTCCATCATGATAAGAACACGGAGAAATCTGGATAGGATTTTATGGAGACCTGCCACACAGGAGCAGGAAAGTCTCAGCTCATGCCAGAACACTGATTCACCCCGAGCTGCACACACAGCTGGACACCCTACAGATACGCCTGCAGGAACCCTAGTGCCCTAAACTCTTAACTAGAAGAATTAAAGGCCTTTCCCTCCTCTAAACCCTGAATACATCCAATCAAATGATCTAGAGAGCAGATAAAGCTCCAGTGTTGAGCAGTGCAGGAATTCATGCTAAATTACAATGTGGTCATTTAATGGTACATTGAGCAATAAATGAATGTTTAAAAACTTTAATAAATGAGGATATATATAAATATATAAAATATTTGTCAATTATTATTATTTTAAATATTTTGTAATTATTCTAAATATAATAGTTATTATTTTTCTTTTCAAATATATATTATATATGATAAAAAAGTATAAATAAATATAGGCTTATTTGAATAAAGTAGCTTACACAAACAATATATATAGTATATATAAATACAGACTAAAGTTGCAAATATATTTTTTGTGCTGGGAAATGATTAATCGTTACTAAATCATGATAAACACATGCATGTATATATTTAAGAAAATATGTTAAATATTAAACCTAAATTACTATATATATACACACACACACACATATACATATATATATATATATATATATACACACATGTGAATACATTTAAATATTTGTAAAATATATTGTTTTGTAATTAAAGTTGTAATTACACACACACATAAAAATCGATTTAAAAATTTGTATTATATAACTCTTAAATATAAATTATATAAATTATATAACAAATCAATTTAAATAAATATAGACTATTTATAATGTTTTTTTTAAAAACACTGTAATTTTTTTTTTTAAATAATGGTATAAATTAAAATATTAAAATGCATATAGTGTATAAATTAAAATAATCACTTTATGTCTCTATAAGCTCTGAACAACAGTAAAGATAAAATAAAGTTGTAATCTTATCCAACCTTACTTTGTTATTAAAGGCAAAAAAATGTATTAATGAGGCTCTGATTTAGTTTTTGCCTGTATGAGTGATCTTTCACCCTGATTGTTTTCAAAAGCCGACTGTTTTACAGGAAACCCAATTTTACTTGCTAATTTTGGATATTAAAATGCCATTACAGAACATGTTATGCAAGTACCTCCAGAAATTCATGCTTTAATTTTCCACAGCAAATTTGTTGATCTGCTGATAAAGTATACAATATCACAAGCGCCCCGAAACCTGAGCGTGTTCACGTCAGCAAGACAATTACACACTTTTACTGCCTCTCTGGAGGCTGAGAATATATGCTGGGTGGTTGATAGTCCCTCATGCGTCTTTCTAAGCCACCCAGAATAAAGACTCCTCAAAGAAAGAAGAAAAGAAATGACTGCAGAGTTAATTGAGAACAGGAGCGGCTAATCAAACACAGCTCTGGCAACAACCTTCGCTCAGCTGAGTCCGAAACATTCTCAGCCCCTCTTTCTCTTTTAGAGTTCAGCCCATCATGAAGCTGACCAAGCATCTGTTGAGTATTGCAACCAGAGAAAATTTGTGCGGACTGTGGAGAAACAAGTAGAGTAACATCCCCAAGCTTATTATACGTATTATTGCCATAGAAAACAGGCAGTGCTCCTGTATGAGGCACCTGTGTCCTGTACGAAAATACAAAAAAAAAAAACTGAGGGGGACATTAACTCACAATCACTAAGATTATATAAACACCAGTCCCCAAAAGTCACATGGCAAAGGCCGATGAATCATAACAGCCATTAAGAAACAAAGGCCATTAAGGCAACAAAGGTCAAGCAACTGAAAATTGAAGTCACATACTATAATTTAACATCTGCTCTCTGTCAAAACGTTCACCAGAGAATATTTCACCTTTGCATAATTAATCAGTTCAGACTTCAGCAGGACTTGGTTGACTTTTTTTGTTTTTGTAATCGTGTGCTGTTATATACACAGTGAGGTCATTCTTGCACAATGAGCTTCCTGCTCGGCGTGACTGACAGCTAATGCCTGGACGGTGGAGCATCTGCAATCCTTCTTAAATGCGTCTTCTCCGTTTGAATCTTTGAAATCAAGACGAAAATGTTGTAAAGTGTGAACAGATGTAGATTTATGGTGCAGACGGGGCTTGTAAATAAAGTTTAAGTGTCAGCTCTGAGAAAGAAAAGTTTGATGGACAGCGGCATGTCTTTAGTGATGGCCACTGTGGTGTGCTCTATACGAGAGTCTTTTACCTCTTCACTTCTACTGAGTTTGCGCTGACACATGCTGATCCCATTCACAGAGTAAACAAGAACTCTCTTAGGCATTAGTCACGCTCTTTTACTAACAGATGACTGAATTCATTAAAGTTTCTCGCCTGAGGAGCTGTAGGATTGCGTCTTTGATTGTTTTAACTATTCCAATTACTAATACATTGAATCAAATATTTCAATATTTGGGGAGAAAAGGCACCAAAGGAAGATAATTAGGTTGCAGATGATTAAATATTTGAATGTACATAACAAAAAGTGTCCTTAGCAGTCACTTCAGTTCAAAGCAAGTCTTTTTGCTATGGGGTTTGTCAGTGTGTTCAAGACTAAAGACTAAAGTATTAATTTTGAAGAATACAAAAGAAAATTGTAAATGTCTTCAACATTTCAAAGAACTTTTTTTTGTGGTAAATGTATAATTTAGAAACAACTCTCTGCTTAACAGCTGCTATGTTACATATATTAATAATAAGCAACAATTTAAGAGTTTATTTAGGCAAAAATCTTAATTGTGAGAATTAGTGCCCAAACTATCCATATAATAAAATTCAATACATCAAAAACAACAATGGTTACCACAGATTTTCCAATATGAACAAATAATAATAATATAATAAATATAACAATAATAAATATGGAACGGATCCAAGAAGCACTCATACCTTTTCTTAAATAAAATGTGCCAAATAGTATTTAAATAATTAATTGATTAAATAAAGGTAAATTTAATAGTCCTAATAGTAATTATAAATATAACATTTTTTTTTAGATTAATACATTTAATCTAAAAGCAAGCACTCAAACAAAACTCTTTTTTCAGTTTTAAAGCATATTAAAGTGATCTAATCTGCAAAATTAACATATAAACATGATCATTTCCTTTAAAACGGTTTTAAACCTGAGCTGACTTGTCTATAGGTAGAGAAACCAAGAAGAAAAACATTACATTTAAATAAACTATATACTCAGCCCATAAAATGAATATTTGATTAATAAATTGTGCCAGATGAGGAAGTTCACTTACTGATTGATAGATATCAAAATCTCTCATAGGAAATCATCTCTAAAACCGAGCCAGAAAGCTGAGCGGGAAGCTGTAAGGGATCGCAAAGCAAACATTTACATTACATTTATTCATTAAGCGGATGCTTTTGTTTAATCCAAAGAGACATCCAACTGAGGAATGCTACAAACACGTAGTATGGATCCTTTCAGAGGGCAGCCACTCCATAAAGACATTTTTGTCATTTTCCAACTCTTTGTGGCTCACAGATCCATGAAGAGAGAAACTTAAGAGCTAGCCGCAGTACAGCGGCACTCTGTCTACATGTCTGGGTCACACTTCACCTAGACTCGCTCCGCTGCCTCTGTAGTGCCACAGCCTCAATCTAACAGTCAGCAGCTTTTTAAAGAAGTCACAGACTGATCCGTGATCCCGAAACATCCTTGCAAGTAACTGCTGTGACCTTCTCTCAAACAAATAAAAGAGCTGTCTAGTCGTAACCTTTTTTCCTGCTCTTAGAAGTCAGGGGATTTTAGGCAAGAACTGTTCTCGTTCACTCCGCTGCCTGAGGCACATCTTGGGCTTTGTGGTTTTAAGTTTCAGTGACAAAATAAACTTGTCTGCACTGTCTGAGCACGCTTAATATTTATGAATGAGCATGCCTGTATTTTGTGTTCTTTGGGTGACTGTTGTTTCTCGCTGTCAGCCGTGCAGCATTATTTATAAAAAATAATGTTTAAACTTTCAGTATGAGTTCTGACTCATTGCAAATAACTTATCAATAACATGCTTGGAGCGATCAAAATACGTTTCAACATTTTTATTGCTTTTCGGCAAGTGCACAAGGTTTGTGTTGTAACCCATGATGTCTTTTCATTTTGACTGCTCTCAGGCCATGGCTCTGTCCTGTTCTTAACCCCTGTAAGCAACCCTGTGCATTCCACTGTTTGATTTAGAGGAAATTAGGAATCGGGTCTCATATAACAGGATGCATCACTTTACGATGGCAGAGGACAGCCTTTCAGGGCAATGGGGCAATCAGTGTCCTCTCTGCAGGCAGGTCCTCTGGGTTCTGTGTTGTTGATTGATGTGTGCAAAAGATCCCTCTGCTCTGATCTACTCCCACAAAATGATCTCACACCCCACTGAGTGTCCACAACCTGCTGACTATCTCTGTCATCGCTCTGACAAAATCCAGCTTTAACACAAAGTAAAACTGGAAACAAAAAAATTCAAATGTCGCAATCTTTTAATGACAACCAATTGGTGAAAAACTCTCTTATTTATTTGATGGGATTGAAGCACTGTTTATTCATAAACACTTTATAAAGGTTGTTTATTTAGAAGCCATGTCTTAAAGCATTGTTGGTAATTATGGCAGTCATATGAAAGATTACCTCAGTGCCTGCTTTAGCTTCATTGTAGTCCAGGTGGCAGGTTTGGCAAGTGTCCTGCCAAAATGCAGGCTTTTACGGGAATTCTAATTCTAAACCAGCCCTCAGTGTTGGGCAACCACTTATAAAAAAAAACAAGAGAGACAAAGCGAACAACAAATGAAGACTCACGGAGAAAGGAATGAAGGCAGGATGAAAGCAGTATTCTGTAAGTCTCACAATATCCATGAGGAACAAAGAATATACAAATAAATATTATATCAAATATATATATATATATATACATACATAAATGTACACGCTACTGTGCATTTAAAGGAACAGTTCACCCAAAAAGTCCTAAGCAAACACCTTAAACATGTTTAAGGCACTGGTTATAGATAGATGGCCATACTATTTTTCCAAAATAAAACCAGTTCAGACAATTCAATGCTACAAGTGAATATTAACATCACAAATTTATAAAACAATTTATTTAATTTATTATAATTTTTTTTTTTTTACATAGAATTTTACATGTAATACACACCAATTACTGATTTGGAACAGTATTGTGAATCCTTTATATAAAAATTAAATTATTTGAAAGTCCTAAAAGGTACATTTACATTAAATGTCTTCTGAGAGCTCTTTTTTCTTTTGAAATTCCACCAATCAAAACTCAGGTTCTCCAGATATTCCCATGGGTTACTGATGTCGAGAACTATTGGAGCACTGCATTGTCTTCACTATCAAGTGAAGAATTGATGCTTTCTGTGTGTCAGCAGTGAAAGGCCGTCACTATTTTCCGTGTTGTTCTGCTCCATCTGTTGACTGGCCCAATCAGTGGTCAAAGCAGGAAAAAGTTTGTGACACAACAGAGGAGGTAAAGGAGCAGGCACAAAGGCACAGCCGGTTGGTCCCTTGCCACTTCAGACCCACAATGAACCAGCAGAAGTGCCCCCCGCTGGGCTCGATACCTCAATGGCTCCCTCACCCCAGGATGAGTCGTGCATGTGAGCCCTAATCTTGGACTTTGAAGCTGTGTGTTCTCATGTTCAGCCAATCAGTTTTCTAAAAGGACACATTGGTATGTTGTCTCGCATGCTTCTTAAGATGTAGAATAAATACTGGAAATGTGTATACATCTACAGATCTGTGGGGGGTGTAAACTTTTGAACAAAATAAGTACAACCATACATTTCAAAATGTTTACAGCCCCCTGCTCTTAAGGCATTATTTTGCCATCTTGGGCATCAGTGAATGTGTTCACCTTTTGTAACAGTGTTTGAGTCCTTTAGTTGCCCTCAGTGTAAAATAGGATCTCAAAATAAGTCTCAAATAGTCAGTGTTGAAATGAGCTCAAACATGCATAAGATGCTACAAAACCAGGTTACATATGGATATGTACTTAATAGGTGTTATGCAACTACTTGTTCTGCAAAGTGCTAAATAAACAGTAAGGTCATTTTTATGAGCTCTCATTTTGTTAAAGTTTATGACCTTCTCTTTTTCTCTTTAAATTAGTTTTGCATATTCGACAATGTGAACTTATGATCATAACTGTTTATAAAATAATGACTAATTTATAGCATATCTAATTAAAAAAATAAGAAAAGTAACACCAATATGACAGTAGGAATCTGAAGGAATCAAACTATGAAAGTAAAAAAAACATTATAAAACAGAACAAGTTGTTGATATTACCATGTATGGAAATATTGGCCAACCAGAATTAAACCAAGAAGGATTCTGCCAGATACTGAATCCGATCTACCAAAGAAATGTGAGAATGTTATGGCACTTTGGTCTGTTTGATGTGCAGTGGTGTCTGACTGTGTCCGATTGTATCGTATTGAAGATTTATGATTCAGCCAAGCATCTGAGTGTGGTTGAACAGTTGTGAACGATTATGGTGAACAGTAAATCTCAGTGCCGCGCTCATGCTTCAGGGGAACAGAGCAGGTTTGTCATGTTTTTAAGCAAAGTGTAGCAAATGCATTGCACAGAGAGGGTAAACTGAGATCAGCTAACACAGACCAACACGGTCAGTTCAACAGAAACTGTCAGCGCTACACCAAATCTAGCATGCTGAATCAGATCAGCTGCAGAGCTGCTTGATAAATATTCTTGTGACATTAGCTAAATATGTGATTGTTGTTGGGGTTTTTTGTCGTGCCCTTTAAACTCTGTGTTCTTAGATAACCAATAGCTTCTCTTAACCTTACTTATTCTCTTGAATTGTGCAACACGTTTACATAATAAAGTTGGCAATGCATCAGAACCTGCTGGATGAATCTCCACTTAGAGATCATACAGGGCCATTTATCTCTGACAATTCTGTACTAACAGGATTTGATAGGTCGAAGAAAATGGCAGGGACATTACTTTCAGATTGAGCAAGGCTTGAGAACAATGTTTACTGGCATTAGCATGAGAGCCCTGCATGTTTTGATTAGCTTTCTAGCTTAAACCACAAGCTTGTTAGAGCAAAGACAGAATGTTAACAATGGAGATCACATCACTGAGTCAAAATGCTTTACGTAAGCTGAAATATTCCATTGATATTGGGAGATTCAATAAATCCACTGGTTTTAAGGGAGATAAATTGTTGTTTCAAACATGTCTCATTATATAAAATTATTGATGTGGCACCATATCCTGGGTGCTTTATACATTAGCCTCAAATATAAAGGATCAAGTTTGTTTCTACGCTATAAAATCCTATAGTGTCATTTATCATTGATATGACACCAATACACAGAAAGCTCCTTTACAGGAACAGCTCACCCAAAAATAAGTATTCTGTTATTTACTCACCTTCATGTGAACATGGATTTTTGTACTTCCATGAAACATGAAAGGTCAATTTTTTTTTTTATAGAATACTCCCACAATTCAGTATAACGAAAGTGAATGAATACTGAGCTTTCAACATCCAAAATGAAAAAAAAACTCCTTAAATCTTACAAAATTACACTACTGCTCAAAACATTTAAAGTTTGTAAGAATCATTGATTGCTGATATGATTCTTTAATGATTCTTTTAAGGGTCTTTAATGAAAATTCTATACAATAATTAAGTTACATTTTTTTTAATGGTAATGTAACCTTTACCCAGTCAAAATATTTTCTTTTTTCATCAAGCCATCCATGTTGCTTTAAATGCTAATGAGCTCTGCTAACCCCACCCCTCTCTTCCGTGGAGTAATAAACAGAATCAACTGCGAAACTGGCTAACTAGCAAGTTATTAGGTGATTTGCAAAGATTCATAAAAACCCTTATAATAACTTCTTCTGTAGAAAAAGCTGGATCACGAATGATTTCCCGTGAACGTATGCAAATCGGGGATCAGCGCATTGCCTTAAAAATTAAAGTAACAGTAATTCTCTGCATCTTCAGCAGCTCATGTCAGGAGTAAATGACGATTGCTATATTTAGTATTACATTCAACAAATAAATACTTCAATCACTTAATCAGAGACATCTCGTCTTCCCCTGTCTTTGACACAATGGCAGACTGATGACAGCTAATTTAGGGCAGGTCTAAGATGACCTTGTCAATCATCAATCATGAGAGGGGCTATGAACGGTGTCATTCTGACAGGAATCTCAGAACTGATTTGAGAAAGGGGATTTTAAAACAGGGATTTAAAAAACAAACAAACAAACAAAAAAAACATTTACGTTCAAACAACTTGCAAAGTAATAATAATAACAAATTAATGGGTTAGTTCAACAAAAAATGAAAATTCTGTAATTAATTACTCCCCCTCATGTCATTTCAAACCCTTAAAACCTTCATTCATCTTCAGAACACAAATTTAGATATTTTTGATGACATCAGAGAGCCATCTGACCCTCCATAGACAGCAACACAACTGAAATTATCCCAGATCCAGAAACATAGTAAAAACACCAGTAAAACAGTCCTTGCGTCATCAGTGGCTTAATTTTTTCTGATGCAAGCAGAATACTTTTTTTGTGCAAAGAAAACAAAATTAGCATATCAGCATACCATTCTTCTCCCCTGACTTACGTCTTCCGCCGTTTTAGAAAGTATCACAATGTAAGCGTACACCTTCCACTAGGCGCCTGGATCATTTCAGTTGTGTTGCTGTCTATGGAGAGTCAGATGGCTCTCTGATATCATCAGAAATCTCTTAATTTATGTTTTGAAGATGAAAGAAGGTCTTATGGGTTTGGAATGACATGAGGATGAGTAATCAATGACAGGATTTTTGGGGTTGAACTAACCCTTTAAGCAAGGATGCATTAAATTGATAAAAAGTGACAAAGAATCTTAGAAATAAATGCTGTTATAATGACATTTTTATTATTCAAAGAACGCTGAAAGAAAAGTATAATGGATAATAAATGAGAAACAGTTTTGAGCATCTGATGCCGTTCAGAAAGGAGCGTTTTCTGTTTAAAAATCTGGAATACATGAGTGAGTAAATGATGACATTAACATTTTTTTGGTGAACTATCCCTTTAAGCATAAACCTAATCAGACAAGGCCCAGTTCAATTGCAGGACTGTGAAATGGGAGGAAAATGGAATGTAAAATGTAACACAAACACTGCAATTAACTGAAAACTTATTTTTAACAAAGAAAAAAAGACACGTAAGATTTCTTGAAAGTGTGGTAAGCATACAGGCTACATTATTTTACTTCTGGGAGAAGAGACTTTTTCACAAGGGATGATACCAAAGAAATTTTGTCAGTGAATCACAGACCGCAGCCAAGAAACAATATCTCTCTACATTTACCATCAATGATGAGAAAACAGTGGAAAACAGCCCTCTACACACCCCAAGCTTTAAAATATCTGCTCTTCTGCCATTATTTTGTGACTGTGTATGACATAATTGTCCTTTCAAAGCTCCATAGTCATTTTTGCGGCGGCGGTTAAACATAAAAATGCTACATGCAGATTCTAGACGGTATTGTGTCCTGTGGGACAGCCTTTCCCGCTCGACCCCCTTGCTAGATGCAGATGTTGCCTAGATTGCATTCTGATTAAATCCATTGAACAGAATCGGCATGGGGTTTAATTGCAATCTCTGCAATTAAACCGCATTCAGGTGGACAGATTCAAGTATGACTAAAGAGTGGGATAAATTGCATTTGTTGTTTTAATCATCTTTGATTTAACCCTGTTAGAGACTCTAGCATGTTAACGTCATGTGACCATTTTGAATACCTCGTTATTTTAACTCATTCCTTATTTAAAAAAAACACAAGAATCAAGAGAAGAAAACGTGGTCAACTTTTAAAGGATTTAAAAGCAGAAATGTAAAGTTTATACACACTTACAATATTTGTTGTTACTCGTGCGTTCCTTGAGCTGTAAAACTGTTCACTAATCACATAAGGTTGATGGCGATCTGTTTGTCATGACCACAAAGCTGTAAAATGGAAAACTTTACGAGAAAAGGGTTATTTAGTGAGTAACTGCGGCTGTACAGTTTACAGATTGGCCCCATTTTTATAAAGAAAATAAGGGTCAAGAGGAAATCAAATTTTGTGGTAATCAGCATTATGGCACAAATGCTGTCAATTGAGCTTTAACTTGTACCAAGCCCCGAACATTTCTTTAGGTGATCCCTGCTGGAAGATTGTCTGCACAAACACTGGCTGTGAGATAAGTAAATATGTGTGAAACATCTGCTCTCTCTCCGTTTGCTCTCATTCCCCTCGATCAGCTGATTTTATTCCTCCCAACTCATCTTCATCAACTATAGTTGCCATAGAGCCAATGACAAAGACACGTAATTTGATTTCGCCTCTCTCAGCACAAGAGCAATAGCAGATGTTGTGCACACAGTCCCACACATAGCTTAAACAGCTATTCAAAGTATAACAGGATCGATTTAATCCTATAAAAATATCAGAAATGGGAGAAATTAAGGAAGAGTAAGAATCTCAGCCTTGAAACTGCTCTTATGTGATTCCTGTGGTAGGCTGTTTAACTATCAGCCATCAGCGTTTCGAGTCGTCTAGTCCCACTCAGAGGTGCATATCTGCAGCCAACCCCCTCATTTCCATCTCAGTCTGACAGTCAGAGATCTGTCCGAGGTGTACAGGACAAACAGCGCAGAGGCATCCTGCCGAGAATCCATTCATGAGACTACCCTGTGACTCATTACCAACATAAAAGAAAAAAATCATGGGGCACATTTACAATCTGTCTCCCATAGAGGGAAGACCAGGGTTAGTTGTCACATGGAGATGCTGTATCTTAGTAACGATAAAGTTTGAATAAAGAGTCCAAATTCGTTTTCAGTCATTTTGTCTTGGTTCTAATAGATTTTCTTGTCTTGATTTCAAACACCTAAACAAAACAAACAAAAAAAACATTTTAGCTGAATAAAATAAGAAGTGAACACAAAACAGCAACTCTGAGATTTAAACCAAAAGGTTAAACAGAGTTCTAAAAAAAAATTTAATAAACAGCTTGTGTTTTTTTGCAGGGTCAAGTAGTCACATTTGATTTATATTTTGCCATTTTATTTCTTTTTTTTTTCATTAAATAAATACATTTTGAGAAACTATTTACAATTATTATTATTTTATTATTATCACTCTAGTGTGACAACATGCCATTCTTGGGTTCAATGAACCTTGCTCCTTTAAAATAATGCTCAATATTTCAACATTTTAATGGATATACCTACACCAAACTACCTTTCAAATATGCAAGAAATATGCATATAAAGTAAAAAGTGTGACAACTAGCCCCATATCTGCTGTTACAAATTCTATAAATGGTACTATTTTTCTTTTATGGGTTTAAATTAATTGTGCTGTTTTAGGACTTTAAAATTTTTTTTTTTACATATATACATATAGTGCACTTCACTAGTATTTGCACCCTTGGTAAATCTGAGCATAGGTGGCAGTGAAAATAAATCTGCATTGTTTATCCTTTTGATCTTTAAACAATTCACACAATTGTAACCTATCATTGAAGTACAACAATTAAAATAGGGAGAAATTCTTGTGCTGAAATAAATGTTTTTCTCCAATACATGTTGACCACAATTATTGGCACCCCTAGAATGTTTTATGAGTATAATATCTCTGAAGTATATTCCTACTCATATTCACAATTTTGAGCACTCCAGGGTGATTATGGACATGAAATTATCCAGCCAAGGTTTCTTGTTTCACAGAAATAAAAGGGGGAAAACAAAGCCCAAATTATCTTAATCATCAACACAATGAGAAAAACTAATAATATATTTATGATATGAATCAAAAGATAATTGAGCTTCACCAATTAGTGAAGTGGCTTTAAGAAAAGAGATAGATCAGTGAAAATGACCATTTCAGGGAAATAATTAAGAATTTTCAATCAACATAAAATGTTACGAAGCTGCCTGGAAGAGGATGCTATCCTTCTGATATATGGTGAGGAGTAGAGTTTGAGTGGCTAAAGACTCTTCAAAAACCACACCTGGAGAATTACAGAAAATAGTTAAGTTTTTTTTTTTGGCCAGACTGATGGAACAAAACAATATTATAATCCATAAAGAAATAGATTAACACACTAAAAACAAAACGTCTTTTAGCCAAAAAAATATTATGAGGCTGAACTACAACTACAAAACTCCAGAGGTTCATAACTTAGATTGGGTAAATAGTTTCAATACAGACACATTTTGTTAAACACAACATTGAAATAAATATGGTGGCTCTGGGGCTCGGTATGTCTGGGAGGGACTCTATCACTGTGCAGGCATATGGGGGGCATGGAGTCTGCAGGGCTGGATTTAGACCCTAGAAGGCTCTTCTCGTGTCAATGATAACACTTCTGGTTTCCCCTGTTGGCTGCATGTTTACTTAACTCAGGGGTGCTCCTCAGCAAGAGCCCCAATGCTTCATGTGGGGGCCGACTAGGACGGGGCAAGATCTGAAGATGACTTGACACCTCTTGTAAATGGAACTTCCCTCATTACAGTCAGAAGATAATCAAAAGAGTTAATGAGCTTTAATCCAAAATTGCTTAATGAATATTCCTATTCCATGGCTTTGAAATGCTCTATTGTGAGTGATGAGGTCCTAATAGTTTAAGATGATTTTTTTAAACATTTTGTTTTTAACAAATGAAATCTAGAAGACACAATGCTTGTTAACAGCACATTCAGAAAACGAAGAGATCATTCTGGAGACCCACTTCAGTACTATCACTTCATTCCTCACGAGCTCTGCACCATAAAAAAGTTATTGTTTCTATGCAAACTAAACCAGAATATTACCATTGCAAAGCAAATCCATCTGCTGTTATTCAGAAAACATACGGCTGGTCTATAAACCATAGAACTAAACACACCAATGCTTCAAACAATTCTGATGGCTTTCTTAAAATATGTGTAAATTATATATACATTTCTAAATGTCGAAAATGTATTATTTATGGAGTGGACTATGCTGTAATATTTTTAACTTTGTCAATAAAAGATTAGTGGAGTACATTTTACAAGAAAAAATACTATTTCAGTTTATCTGCAATCAAAACATTTTATTCAGCGTACTTGCAATTCATTTTTTTACTAGCATTTTTAAATTTCATAGTTAAATTTTTGGTACACTTATTAATTAAAAAAAAAACTACACTACACTATATATACACATCCTTATCAAACTGATTATAATAATTAAAAGATTATACTGGATGTTATGGCCCAAACTGTTTACAAGACACAATTAGGATTGATTTACAAGCACAAAAAGCATACAAACAAACTAGACTAGGATAGAGAAACAAAGCAGATGCTGCCTGAGCATTTAGAAAGTGATATAAATATAGGGCTCCTGATCTGATGAGGCTATAGAATTAAAGTGACAACTATAGAACTTCCTTCTTCCATCTCTCGTTATCCATTGGCCAACTGGGAATGTGCCTGCAGAATCTCAGGGTGGGTGTGAACTCTCCCACCGGTGGCACCTTGTAAAATGACATCTGCATTCACCTCCGGGCTTTTGAAGAGAAGAAAGCTAAGCACTCAAAGACTTTAAAAGGCATTAAAAAGTTAGTTTAAACACACAGTAACTAAAACTTAGAAAGACAGTAAGAAAATAGAGACAGCATTTGAAAGCTTCAAACTAACATTTATGTTTATTGCTATTTTACCAGATTTTATAAAATGTGATATACAAGCTAAAAAAAGTGTTTGAACCAAAAAGGCCAAAACAAAAGTCAGTCTGACATCAAATCTGGACTTGCTCCGTCACTTTCTAATGTGTCAGTGTAATTGAGTGTGAGCGTGATTAAATGCATGCCAGCACTTGTACCCCTCAATAGACTGGCACACATGGGTCACTGAGCAGCAGGTTTGACCCGGTGAGCTGGGTCTGTTTAGAGTCCTGTTACACGAGAACTCAGCCCTCTCCTCTGAAGCTTCGTTACAGGACAAAAGTCTAGCGCGGCATAGCTATATCCTTGGAAACTGAGAACACATCTGTGTCCTGTTATACAAACTAATACACCCCCTCCCCATCAACGTCACCCCACTCTGATTTAACTGGAAGGCTTGGTGGAAAGTTCTGGCCCAATATAAAACTAATTGTTCGCTCTGCCTTTTTCACTTGCTCTCGGTTTCCTGTTAGGAGCAAGATGAAACAATAACACTGATTTATTTATTTATTTATTTAAATTATGTTTTGCGAATCTATTTGTTTATTTTGCTAATTCAAGGGATGCAATTTATTCATTTCCAAAACAGTCATTATAAACATAAGCTGCTAATCAATATTCAAGTAAACTGGACTATTTTAGTCTATAGAACTTGGAGAAGCCAGCGGTCTGCATCTGTTTGCCTTTAGTCATGGTAAGCTCTGTGAATAATCTGGTGGGTTCTGTGGCTGAATTTGAGAAAATAAAGAAATATACAATAATAAAACCTTGAAAAAACAATGTAAATAGATAAAGACTTGAGAAATGTAAAGGTCAATGACGTGACTAATCTAGCAAGTAAAACACATTAAGAAATGCAATGCATATGAATGGTTGTCATTTCAGGGTGAATATGTTTCCAATTCCTTAATTTTTTTTTTTTTTTTTTTGAGGTTTACATAAAAATGTCTAGACAGTGTAAAGCAGAGGCTGTAAAAAAAGTCTATTAAAAGAATAAATTATTTATTTCTTTTTAAATGGCATAACTAATGTGACAATGTTTTATCTTCGTGGAAAAATAAGCACGGAAGCAATACTGCTTAAAAATATTATTAAATATCACTTGTGATGTTAAATCAACATTTCCTTGAGATCTTATAAATGTTACACTTCTAAAAACATGACATGTTTTGAACTATGTTTATAAAATGCTTTATAAATGTTATTATAAATACACGCTCAATATTCACCACCAAACTCCAATTATAACATAAGCCATGAATAAAAAAAAACAGTTCCACTGAAAAAAATTAATACTCTAATTTGGTGCCTGAAATGTGAGAGAGGCTATCT
The DNA here is from genome assembly GCA_032353835.1 of Enteromius viviparus. Lineage (NCBI taxonomy): Eukaryota > Metazoa > Chordata > Actinopteri > Cypriniformes > Cyprinidae > Enteromius > Enteromius viviparus. The sequence goes on from JAUCNO010001053.1 coordinate 5,055,237, forward strand.
GATGTGCCAATAGCTGACAAATCATCGTGGGAACACCCACTTTCCCTTTTGAAGGTGGGGGATCTGTGGGGGCGTCTGGAGTAGAGCCCGTGCGCGGATTTAACTCAGAGACGCGGTTGGTGCTGTCACAGTTGCTCCTGGATTCTACATTGCGCGGATCTCTTCTTCACGCTGCGAACATGGATGTGAAAGTGCTCGTAATATTCGCTCTGATGACGGTCGTCATTCACGCACCGATTTCAAATGGTGAGCTACTGTTTAACAGATACCTTGCAAATGTTAACATTATTTTTGCACTGTGCATAAAGTCTAACTGCATGTTTGTATGCTATTTTGCAATATGTTTATTAGAACATTCGATGCAAAATAGCAAACTTCAAAAGTATTAAAGTTAGTTTTTTTCCAACATGCACCTGTGTAAAAAAAGGACGCGTATTTCATTTGAATTTTTTTTTAAAGTAAAAATTTTTGATTTTTTTTTCTAAAACTCGTAGAAAACGTAGGTCAATAGCACCAATTTGTCTCTATATTTTAATTTAATAAAATATTTCATTAATAATTTAATGATTTTACACATAATCGGGATTACAAACTGACTCAGATGCGGTCAGGAGAGCAGAGAAGCCACTGGCACGGCGTTGATTAATGTGTGTATTTGTCTCCCTCTTTGTTTTCTCTTAATTACCCACAAATTCGAGGATAAAACAGAACCGCAGAGATAGCGCCAGTCTTTACTTCAATCGAGTCAGTGCGCGCGGCTCTAACTATGGCTTGCGCGTTTACATGACAATAAGAATAGATTACCAGAGATGTCATTAGCATTTTACAAGTGGACCAACGTGGATAGAGCTCCGTTATGTCGCAGGTACTTCACACCTTTGCCCTCTTGTGAGTGGGCAATGTCCGTTAAGGTATTTGCGTACGTGAGCTGCGCGGTCTTCACATACAATGTAAAGCTGCTCGAGCTGTGAAGTCTCTGCTTCCTTGAGCGTGTAACAGGTCTGAGCCAAATGGAACAATAATCCCCGCGCTGCCATACAACTTGCTCGCTTTAATATGCAAAAATGTGAGAACTTTTCAAAGTATATGTGCGCGCCCGCTGTAATTCATATAGGCATTTTATCTGCATTTAGTTCATTTAAAAATAAAGTGTCACTGCACTAAGCATTTTTCATCAAATGTACTGACTTGAATTGCTTTATAAATGCATGCTGCAATTGTTTAAGCATATATCATACAATTACCTTAGTTTATGCTTTATTATAAACTGAATTTAGTAAGCCTTTTCACATAATACATTATAATTTATATATACTCTGCTCAACAATTAAAAAAGCCATTAGATTAAAATTCACCCTCAGTGTGTTTGATGATTGTGCTGGATGTTATTAGAGAGTGTTGCAATAGTAAGTTTGGCACACTAGAATGGTTACATAATGGATTAAGAAAATTAAATAAATCTTTTAAGTTTCATTTTTAGTCAAGGATGCTATTTTCTTTTATGAAGTGCATATGTGGTGTGAGCCCAATTAAGATACCAGGCAAAAGTGATTTGCATTCGTCTACTTTCTCATCAAACTTCATTATTCATCATGATTTCGTCCAACACTCATATGCAGTGAATTAAAAACATCACAGCAACAGCTGAATTGAGTTTTTCGTCCTTTTTTTCTCTTAATTCTCCAGCCAAGCCTATCAGCCTGGTAGAGAGATGCTGGTGCCGTTCCACAATCAACACAGTCCCACAGAGAAGCATTCGTGAGCTCAAGTTCCTCCACACACCCAACTGCCCCTTCCAAGTCATGTGAGTATCTGCAATACACTGTCTCTTTCCGACTTCTGATGAGGTGCTTGTCTGACCTAGAAACACATCACTTCACCCCATCAATCTCCAAATACTGAAGGGGCACTGAATGGGGCAGGAATTGGCCTCCCCTGTCTTGCATTATACTGTTGGACAGGCTCTCACAATTGCACACATCCAGAGGGAAATGCTATAGGAGGGGGTAGGACCTTTAAGCTTGGATGCATTCGTATTTTGTACAGGAAAACAGCATCATAGGGGTCCCAAAGAGTTCCTCTTCAAGCTCTTTCTCACACATGTAAAGGACTTGAATGATGTGCTTAGTCACACGCCATAGCCTTGCATGCTGATGAGAACTATCCTCCCTGTATGTTTTCACCTCTGTTGAGTGAAGTGTTCAAAACAGCTGCTTTATTTAGATTTTTAACAAAGATTAATGGCAGGGCAGTGTCAAACTCCATTACTAACCTCACTTATTTTCCGTACCATAAATGCTCGACAAGGTGTAAACAAAGACTTAAACTGTGTCAAAGGGTCAGCGAGATAAAAACAGCTGCTCATGCTCAAAATTCACAAACCCACCAACAACTGACACAAAAGCCAAAGGCAAAGCCCCGGAGAGCATATCAGAACCTGATTCCCAAAGCTCAAGAGCCCTTGATACTTCGAATCTGCATTGATGAGTGATGCTGGTAACACTATCTACCAGTGTTTGCTGTTGGCCTTGGCTTGCTGTGAAGTAATTACTACCTGCTGTTTGCAGCCCAGACCCTCTCAAACTCCTGCTGACTAGATCGAGATAGAGCAACAAATGCCAGGCCCTGATAAACCGCAGCTACTTCAAAAGAGTCGGCTAACCAAATTAGGGGAGATCCGTGAAATGAAGATAAGGAATGATTACTTTAAACGATACAGATATGATGACGGTGGACGCATATTTTAGAGCTAATCCTATCTCTGAAGAATGCGTCTTCCTCACGAAATTATCAAGGATTTATATTATGTAGCGCCATTCATTTGCGAGACATTTAGGAATGCGTTACTCACAGGATTACGAGAAGGACAACGACTAACAGCTGCAAGTTCAGCGGACCGTTTGAATGTGAGACGAACTGTAATGTTTGCCAGAAAGTTTTCAAAGATTAAAGAACATTTCTTAGAAAGTATTTATAGCATCAATACACAATCAAAGCAGAGCCCAAATTTATATTAAAATACTATTATTATTATCATCATCATCAGCAGCTATAATGCTGTAATACAAATGCATTATCATATTAATTAAATGTTACTTTTTCTCGATTTGTCCTTGTATTGCTAAAATGTTTTCATCAAAATTCAAAAATGACATTTTAAGCTGATTGGGTTTTACTTTACATCGGAAAGAGTTTAATGATTTGTTTGTGTCAGTTGTAGTCAATTGAAAACAAATGGTTCACCTGTGCTGACAAGACACCTATAATCTAATCTCTTTGCTAAAAGGAAGAGTGAGATAACAATCTGGCAATCTGTTAAGACCTGTAGGGAAGACGGGAACACAGATGCAGAAAAAGAATACTCAGGGTGATGAGAGACTGCAGTGTAATATCACTTACTAGAGAGAGGAGTGACTGAAAACCAACTGCTTGGCTGAGCCTGAATGCACGACTGTTCTGCTATTGTATAGCTGATGCTGACTATGGGGTTTCCATTGTACTGCATTCAAAATCTACTCACAATGGGCCCTTGTAGCTTTACACTTAGCAATGATTGATTGCTTATACTGCAGCGTGAATGTCTAAAAAGTTCAAATTTCAGATATCTATATATTCAAACAGCATGTAATGAAAACTTGCACTTTTCCCCTGCAGTGCCAAACTGAAGAACAACAAGGAGGTGTGCATTAACCCAGACACCAAATGGCTGCAACAGTACCTGAGAAACGCCATGATCAAGTAAGGAAACGCTTTTGACAAATTAGAGCAGAGAAATAGGAGAAACGAGATAGGAAATCCAGGGCCACACACAATGTGTAATTTATATTACAGCCTTGCTCTCACTATAAATGGCCTTACAAAGTTACTTTATTTTACTTAACCATATTATATTTACTCATGTACTACGTCAAATATCAAAGGGCCTTTGTAATAGTTTGCGTAAAATTCCTGCACATTAAAACACTGGTCTTTCCCGTTTCTCCAATATGCTCCTTCCCAGTTTGTTTCTCAGATTTCTTTAGATTGTTTCTGTCCGTTTACAGTGCTCTGAAATATTTATCTTAAGTTGATGTGCAAGATTAGCAGCTACTGCCTAGCAAATGAAAAACATGTTCGGGCTTTGCGGCCTTGCCTTAATAGCTCCTCCGCTGATGGTTATCTTAAAACGTCTAAACAAAGCAAAACAAGCTTTTGTTGTACTGAATCATGAGAAGAAAGCCATTTTCCCACATCTGATCATGATGTATTAGATCAGGGGACTGGTTGCTTTCGTCTTTTATTTCACTGCCAGCTGTAAGATTGTCATGCATGCTCAATGAATTTGAGGGTTGAGTGAATCTTAAAACACTTATAGATGCATGGCGACCAGTAGACGCTACCTTCGTTGGTGTGTTTGTACCTGTTAAAGAATCATTGTATGAGGGACAGAAAAGTGTGAACTGTCCGGTCTGCACAACAAAACACTCATAGCCGAGATGAACGATGGCTCCTTGGGGCTGAACACCCATGAATGGCTGCTAGACGCTAATGAGCACATACTGTGCGATCATTAGTACAGCTCAATAAGGGAAAAAGGAAGTTGTACATCTGCAGGTAGTGAGGGAGGTTTCTGCCATCTGCAACACCTCCGGTCAATGTGCTACTAAACAGATCCATCAGCTTAGACATTTTGGTCATGTGACTCGTATAAACTTCAAAAAAGCATGTGTAATTAGCTGAGGTGTAATTAAAAAAAATCTTTTACACACCTATCAAACCTTATATACTTAGATAACCTTAAGTAAACCTTTAAAGACCAAATTTCCAAACAAATTAAAAATCATTATTAATAGGTTTGGCCATGTTAGTAGCTTAAACATTAGACACTCGTGATTGAAAATGTATTTTGGTTGATTTTTTTAGCAGCATACAGTAACACATACAAATTGCCTTTAAAGGATATTAAGATGTTTGTTACATTCTTGCCAGAAGCAGAATTTAGGTTTATTGTTGTAACCACTGTGGAGATTCAGGCTATTTAAAAATGCCCTGCTTCTTTTAACAAGTCATGAACACATTTAGGTAAAATAAACAGTCACATAATTCTTCAGTATTACCGCTTTCTCATTCTAATGTTTTGCTTCCCTTCATTGCAGAATGAAAAAAGCCCAACAACAGCAGAGCTAAGAAGTCTGCCAGATGACAAGAGAATCTGACAGCCCACCGTCACAGATATGTACCATATAGTCCTCTGGCATGCTTGCTGACCCAGCACTTAACCTGCCAAATATGCATCCCCAGTAAATGCCTCAGCAAAAGACCATCGTCGCCACCCATGTAGTCTTCTCTGTTAGCGCCAAGTGCAATTATATATGTATGACTGTGTTTTTTTTTACGTTATGATATGTATATACAATGTTTTTTTATATATCGTCTTAAAAACAGTAAAGAGATATTTTTGGAGTCGTGTTTGCTCCTTGTTTGTTGTGTTATGTTGGGTTAGGCAGAACGGCATTGAAATAATGAGGCATTTTGGAGCAAACATTCAAAACTCAAATATATATTTTAATCAATATCTGACTTCACAATGGCAGGACTGAAATTGTGACAATGCATGCAGGTGCTTTGACACAAAAAGAAGGGCATTGATTTTTAACTATTTCATTATGTATTTTACTAGTTCATAACTTAGATATCTGTAACAGCATAAACTGCATGTAAACGTTATATGGCATATATGGAAAAAAAGAGTCACTTGTTTTTGTTCCTGGAAAGGCAGGGTTAGTTAGCCAAACAAACATTAACAATTTAGTATAACCCAAACAATTTCTGAATGACTTTGGGGAATGTAATCGGTTTTACTGGAAGGAATCTGTTCACAGACAGAGTGTCTTTTGCCACATTTTGTAGATACCAAAACATCTGTGCTTGCAAATGTTAATTGACCGATCAGAGTGTGCGTGAGGAGTAAATGTTTCTTCACACTCATTCACAAAATTATGTCATGAACAGAGACAGTTGTGCGTCAGTCAACAAAACAAAAGTAGAGGTTAGAGAATTTACTGCAAGTACTAATGAGCTAATTCATACATTCAGTGATGAAAACTAAATCATGATAATCTTTATAAAACAGCAGTGTTAGTGGAACATCTGAGGTAGACCTTGAGGCAGAACTAATTGACGTAATGACTACCTATATATAACAATGCACTTTATAACCCCTTGTGACTTCTAAGGAAAACAAAACAGATTCTGAATGACGCCCATTACGTAGTGAATAGTTCTAGTGCCTAATGTTTTCTTTGTTTAGATGTAGTTATGATTGTATTGCCAAATTTATTAAACATTTGTATCTTCAGCATCATATTTTAGAATTTTGAGTGGGTTTATTTGATATTTTTGCGGAATATCTGACAACTGTTTAAGAACAGTCAAGATTATTCAACAGCAGCTGAATAACTGACATGTATATAAAAATACATGTCAATAAATACATAAAGAAAAACTCAACTAAAAAGATTTACAAATATCTGACTGTTGAAACAGAGGCACAAAAATATTTTACCACAAAAAAAGACATCTCAAAATCCTCCCAGTGGAAAATAAATCAACAACTTTGAACTTTTTCTCTTGGACAACTGTTTTGTCTAGGAATACATGTAATGTGAAGACCAAACATATAGCAAAGTATGCCAATGCCTTGTACCTCTCCAAAGAAAATATGCGTATGGAATTTGTGCTATATTACCGCCAATTTCATAACGCTGAGCCATTAAAAAACACAGACCTCACAAACACAACCCTCAGGCAGAAAAGAAATATGGGATCTGTGCCTCTACAGGAGTCTGTGTACAGGATGAGGGTTTTAACCCCCTGCCAGTACATTACATCTTGGAAAAATATCATGCACTCTTTGAAAAGGGCCATTCAGAATGTGGTTAAAGCCATATTACTAATGAACATTTTTAAACATTAGAAAATGAAAACTGACTCAAACCTTTTCTCATTCAAAATGCCCCAGTGCATTGATGCCAATTTCCAGGACTAAATGGAAAAGTAAGGGTAGCTTTTCATATATTCCAATAAATTGCCAAATATTTTCAACACTGTAACATAAATAACTGTAGAATATACTGTCCTTCCATTTATTTTTCCCACTTAATGTGAAGATTACTTCTGTGTGTATGGCAGCTTAAAGCCCATTTGGTGTTCTTTCTTTTGTAAGTCTGTATAATGATTTGATTTATAGTCCCTTACGTGTTCATTCTGAAATAAATCATTATGAAGAATTCTGTATGAAGTTTTACTAAATGTCACCTGTGATTTGGTTCACACCAATGTTAAAAAAGCCACCTGTCATCAATGTCTCCAACAATTAGAATCTGGATGTTAAATGAGGAAAAGAGAAATAGAAGTTTGAAATGGGGGTCACGAATTGCAGAAAGACTTAAAATTCACACCTTGATTTCACACAGCCATTTAAAATAACCCTGCCAGCACTTTTTAGATTTACATATGAGACTGAACGGCTTTTCACCTGTCCAAACATCCACTGAGGTTTGGTGTAAAATAAAATATTTGCCTTGTACATTTTATAAGCTGTCATATTCAATTTCCCTTAAAAACAGAAAAAGAAACCCAATAAAAAGCCAACTGTACCCTTACTCTCAAAAGAAATAATGTCTTGCACAGCAGGGGAAATTCAGTCATATTACAGCTTCGTATAGCTGTCAAAATCAATATTCACAATGAGGGCAAAATAAATTAATATTGCTAGACATAAAATCTGGTACAGATCTATTATGAAACACGTATGCTCTGATATGGTGCAAAGAGATTAAATCAAGTTTGTATTTGAAGGAACTAATTCAAAACAGACATACAACGGATAATTCTAACCGTATAAAAGTTCATATGTCTTATGCATAAAAGTTATACCTCATAATATGAGGTATATATTATATAAGATTACATTTGCTTAATGCTTCTAACGCCTACACAACATACGTTTTAACATACAAATTCTATATTAAGATATAATACATAGATATTTAAATCTAATTAAGATATAACTCCTTTATAAAAGAGCAAAGGGAATGCTTAACTGAACATAATGGGGCAGCTTCCCGAACAGGTTTTAAGACTAGTCCTAGATTAAAATAAATGTTAAGAGCTGTCTAAACTGGAAAAAGCTTGCACT
>JAUCNO010001053.1:5063515-5076611 GCA_032353835.1 Enteromius viviparus
GAAACAGCTCTGAGACAAAAAACGCAGAAGCCGAGGGATAGGGAGTGAGCGGTATTTAAGGCGGAGGACAGGAGATTTGCGGGGTTATCAGTAATAAAGAGATTGGTGGCAGCTGCGATCGTTCGTGCGTGCTTCCTCCTGAAATTCGATTAATTGCTTAATCGTCATTTAAAATGGCATAAAAGGGGCACTTTAAAAATGTGCACATACATATTTCGGAGACTATTAAAAATATTACATCTGAACATAAATCAAACAAAATAAAAGATTGTATTGTATTGAAGCCTTTATTGGTCACATACCCTGTTACATGTAGGGAAATTGGACCCCTCCGACCATAGACAAACATCACATTTGGGGGGAAAGACAAGTCTGTTGAGAAGTAGTATATAGAAAAAAAGGAAATAAGTTGCATTAGGATACACAACCCTCCCAGACTGTCCTTCGAGAAGGACAGTGTGAGATCAGGGGAAAGAAAATACCTCAGCATTAAGCACGCAAAACACATAATCACAAAACATAACATTGCAACAGAGGAGGGGTACAGGGGATGTGGAAGTAGTCCAATGTAGGCAAACAGCCATCTGGTCCTGCAGCTATAGAGCATTTAGCTGGAAGAACGGGGGTAGTCAAAAATTAGAAAACGGTACTTGTGAAATTTGGATCAAAAACCAAAACCACAGTCTGAGTGCTCACAGCTCTGCTCACCGTTTCAATTCAGCCGACCAGATTAGTAGGGTCTTGAATGGCCGTTTTTTACCAATCGTTGATACCCCAGGGCCCCACCTAATACAATCAGCAATAACCCTGTTTCGAAAAGATAAATATCTGCAATATCCTTAAGGGACAGAGCGGCCAGGCACACGCCACGTCATTTCTCCCACCTGCCCATCATGTATCCAGCTACAACCGTTCCTGCAGGACAGTTGGGTTCCCCCAAACCCAGGCATTATCAGTGCACATAATTACTTCATATTTTATTAAGCCTAAATAATTTTTTTTTTTTCATTCATTGCAATTAATGGTTTAAATAATGTAAATAGACTAGAATATTAGTGTCATTTTCTATTTGTGTAGCTGTACATGTCTGTCTCCCTACAATGTACCTTTGTAGCAATTCTAAGATAATTTGTTCAATTGTTTCTACGGTCAACTTAGGCCTTCAATGTTTTTGGTAATTTTTATTTAATTTTTATTTTATACCCCTAAAACATAAATCAGTGACGGGTGTCAAAACTTTCTAAGTGCTAAAAACGTATTAGAATGTATTAAAATTCTTGATTTAAGGATATTTCAGCTAATATAAAATGTAATAACATTTTTACAACCTGCCTTAAACAGATGATGGTAGGTGGTGTTTTCTTCTTCTTTTTCTTAAAATTTGCAAAGAGGTTGTCATGCTTTATCGAGCACATCATTTTCAAGTTATTTAAAAAAAAAAGTGGGTAAACATTTGTTCACTTCCTCATTAGTATCAAAATATCACCTAAATGTCCCTTAGGTGATATATTTTCAAATTTTTATTACTTTTTATTAATTTTTTACTTAAGGCCAATCCTATGAACATGGTGGGAGCCTTGCTGGTTCATTTGCTCTTACAAGGTAAGGAATCTGTTTTGTTTTTTTTTTCAGGTCAGGATATTTACTGTATTTATCCATTTTGTTGTGTTTTCTTGTCCTAGTTACAGTATTTTACTGGCTCTAATGGATACACATCTTAAAGCCTGTGGGTGAATGTCAAGTTATGTATATGTTGAGCTTTTGCAGAAGAAATTCTCAACTAAAAATTCATTTTAATTAGTGCTGTCAAGCGATTGCATTTAAAAAAAAAAAATCAAATTAATTCCGTTGTGTGGCGATTAATTAATATAATTAAGTGGATGTTTTGATAATAACATAGTTTCAGGAGAAGTATGGCATGAATTAACCATTTACTGAACCATTTATTGAATTAACGCATTACCTAATCAAGCAATCCCCAATCACTATCTCCCTTCTTACTATAAATAAACCAGTTTTCCTTTCATTCGCATCTCGCTTTCATGCACCCTCCACCTCCCCTTCTCCTCCTAAGTCCACACCTTCCTCCGGGGGGCATGCGGAGATCGAGACGGACTCGAACAACTAAAACCCCCCGAGGGTTCAAGCCGCTAGGGTTCGGTGTCTGCCGATTCTCCCGGCTCGCTCCCTGGACAGCACGCCAAATTTGCTTTATTCATTCACGCCGAATATGCTTTATTCTTTACTAATGAGTAACCGCGGACTCGTGAATCACGTTTAATTCCACTTACATAAAGACATTACAAAAAGCAGTTTCTTTTTATTATTGAATACAAGCCTATAACTTAGGCTAGAATGCAGGCCCGGCTCCAGATAGGAGATGCAGGGTGGGCCAGGTAATATTCCAGGTGGGCCAGGGTAATGAAGGTGGGGGGTATGGTGGATATATTTTTAATTTAAGTTGCCAATTTTATTATTTTTTTTTTTAAGCGAAGGGATGAAAGCCTGTTATAAACATTTGTTTTGCTATTAAACAGCCCAATAATATTTGCACATTTTCTCAGGGTCCTTATGAAATTAAGGCTTTGCAATAAATAATTCACATTTTCTAGGATTAAAAAAACATCTGAGCACAAAAACCTGCTTCTTTTAATTATATAATGTACTAGTGATTGATTATTACCTATTTTTAGTTTACCACTTGCACGCCTGCCGTGACATATTCTCTCTGGCTCAGTGGTGGGGGGTGCTGCAACACCTTCAGCAACTCCCTAAACTTCACGCGGCTAAATGATGGAATCACATTGGCATAACTCACCTGTAGTAGTAAAGCCAATAAATATCATGTGCCAACAAAAATGCATGTAAAAACATCTGATAATTTGTATGATAATACTGAAATACAAGCATTCTAGAGGAGCTGCAGAGTCAAAGACAAAGCAAAAGAATAAATATTACATTATAAAATCTTTGATAGTTGTATCAGTGTGTTGATGAAATATTTATATTTCTTAAAAGTTTAAACTTTGATGACTTATTTGATGATGACATTTATTAAAGCCTTTCAGTTACTTTGAATAAAAAATGTTAATTGAAACCAAAAACAGATTTTCACTTAATGTTCTCTGACTTTCATCCCACAGGTGTTCTGCTGTATGACACTTTGGGATGGGAAGTGAAAATGCCAAAGAAAATTCATGGGCTCAAAGGTTCCTGTCTGGTCATACCATGTTCTTTTAGCTACAGATCATACCCACCCAAAAACCCAAATAGAGTTGTGTGGTATCAGTGGGCCTCTAGAGGTTATCCTTTAGTTTACGATCCATGGTATCCAAATGATGTCATTTGGAATTTCAGACGGAGAACCGGATTATATAGAAATTCAAATTGGGAATGCAGTTTGGTGATTAAAACACTGGAATGGTCCCATAATTCAGAGACATTATACACTTGGATTGACCCTGAAAATGTTGGAAGCAGCACCTATGAATTTTATCATGTCACCTCTACAATTTTTGTCGATGGTATGTAAATATTTCTGGAATAGTATTCTGTATACCACTGTAATATCTGTGATTGTTTAACCGTATAGTGAAATTTTGTGTGGTCAAGAACAATAGACACAATAAAATGCGTTTTCCAAATAGACTTCTAGGCTAGCTAAAAAGTATGCATAGGCTCAACAATTAAAAAAAAACAGAACTTAACAGAATTATGGGCCAGTATCACAAATGGAGCTTAGATTAAACCAGGACTAGGTTTGGCTTAATCTAAGATATTTGGGGCAGTTTCCCGAACAGGGTTTAAGGCTAGTCCTAGATTAAATTAAATGTTAAGAGCTGTCTAAACTGGAAAAAGCTTGCACTGAGATATCTTAAAATACATTATTGCCATTGTTTGGTCTTCAAATGCTCACAGATAATGCATTTTTGTAAGACATGTTTCTTAAAATTCTTAAAATGTCTTAAATTAGCAAAAGTCTAGTCCTGCCTTAATCCAATTCCTAACTGGGAAACCGGCCCTATGTGTAATAACTTTTTGAAAACTTATAAATCACCATATATTAGTCACACATATATACATATATATATATATACACACATATACATATATATATATATAAAAGATAAAAGATAAGATAAAACAAGAAACTACACAGATTCTTTGTTATTGTTGTACTTAAAAAAAAAAAAAGTTTCAGCGTTAAGTGGACAATTACAAGTTGTAGCTCAACATAACCTCTGACACCAATTTCACAAAAGCCACAAGCAGCTACTTACAGACTAATTTTTATGTTTCTAAAAGGTAACAGCAGTTGTATGAAGTCTCAACAGGTAAGCTGATCTATTCAGCAGAGGATGAATTAAAAGAGAGAGTTTTAAATTGAAAATACAGAAACTCTAGGTTGCCTGAGTAACCGCATGTAAGAATAATATACCAAGCTGCCACTGCACAAGCTTGAAAATTAAGACACATATAGTTAAAACTGAGAAAATTGCTTTCTCAGACTTCACGATGAAATCAGGTGCAAAAATAAACAGACGTTCTTCACAGAAGCCAAAAGAATCATTAAACCAAAAGGAATGTCATTCTGAGCACTTTCCACCACCGTGAAATCCCATTTGTAGTGAAAGCGCGTAACTTTATTAACTTTATTAAGTGTGTAAGATTACTCATCAAGTGGTCATTGGTAAACATTGACACCCTTATGCACAACAACCTTTTTTCAGATCCACAGTCTCGAATGACATTGTGTAAACCAGGATGCCACATTTGCATTTTCACCTGTCATCAACTATGGAATGAGATACAGTATTCAAAGAGAAAGCTACAAAGATATCATCAGACAGATCAGTGGTTTGTATTGCTGTGAAGACAGATAGGATGACGTGAATTACGAGTGTCAGTTGATCTGCACCGCAGGGGATAAAGAATGCACTTTAAAATATGATACCAATATTGTTGCTTTATAAGCACACACACATAACCCTTGGGGAACAATTCTCACTGTTGCTTATTAGAAAGCATATCACTAACAAATTGGCTTTTTATTAGTATGCATACAGCACACAACAATGCTTTATTCTGCATGACCATACTTTACACCATACCTAAACAATTTACAAAATATTTCTAAGCAGCAAATAAGAAGTTTATTTAGACAAAAGTTGTAATTAATAGTAAGAACTCATTCTCAAACTAAAGTGTGTATATGTGACCCTGGACAACAATACCAGTCGTAAGTGATAATTTTCCGAAATTAAGATTTATACATGATCTGAAAGCTGTATAAATAAGCTTCCCATTGATGTATGAAGTGGATGGATAGGGTAATAGTTGACCGAGATACAACTATATGAACATCTGGAATCTGAGGGTACAGAAAAATCTAACCGCTGAGGAAATCGCCTTTAAAGTTGTCCAAATGAAGATCTTATCAACGCATATAATGTTTTAATATATTTTCGTTAAGAAATTAACTAAATAGCTTTACTTATTTTTACTTACTATCCTAAAGATTTTTGGCAAAAAAGAAAAATCAATAATTTTGACCCATACAATGTATTTTTGGCTATTGCTACGAATATACCCCAGCGACTTAAGACCCAAGGTTTTGTGGTCCAGGGTCACATATAGATGAGTGTATATATTGAATATTTATATTTCACAAAAGCTTGTCAAAATTCAAGTCAACAAACTTGTTTTTACAATCTATTTAGCAATACATTTCTGGAAAAATAATACCACTACACCAACCACCACTGAACTCACTGCCAGTTAAATCAACAAATACTAGCATGCATCATGTTTGAAATATTCATTAAAAAGCTTTTACTGCCATCTAAACGTTTGTACTCTATTTAGAGGACGGAAATAAATGACACAAGTTCAAAGAAACAAAAAAGCTGCTAATTTCCCGTTCCTGTAACTTATGACCTCACAAAACAACTCTACAGTAACATAATCAATAATATAACGTTTCATCAATATTACTACTAAAAGAAAGGTTTTTGAGACTATGCTCTGGAATAATTATATAAAAGCAAAAGCTATCATGCTAAAAATGATTCATAAGCTTCCCTCATTCGGATCAGTGATATTCTCATAGGGTCTCTGCGTTACATTTTGTCTAATCTTTCAAATTGCTTGAAAACCCCTCTAATTCGCTCCCCAGGGGACGAACAGCAAGGGCTACTGCGCTTTCTCATCACAATCTCTCTGAAGTTGTATGATGTGGCCTATGGCCATTTAACTTACTCCATCTCCTTGCCTTATTGCAAGCATGTGCTCAAAAACTTACACAAGGCTGTGTGACAAGCACTAAGTCACAATGCACCAGGGGATTGCGGCGCATTGGCAAGCACTCGTTGTTTCTGTATCTGATGACCCTTTATGATACAGCATGCAAACGCTTTTCCTCAAAAGGGCAATAATGATTCCGGAATGGCTCGGCTTGAAACTCTTCCTGATTGTACATAGCTGAAAGCACAGTTAATGCCTTTAATTGTGCTCACAATGGACAGAACCTACAAAGACATAAATCAATTCTAGAAGGAAATAATTCTGCTGTGTTTCTCGAGGGAAGAGCCACAATTGAACAGTGTTCTTGTACATAAAACATCTGCAGAGTTCCTTCAAAATATGACAAAAACAGCCCCCTGTGGTTGATTTAACTATGGCTTTCATGTGTTAATGGAGGTTATTAAATTTAATGCCACACATTTTCATAGCAAGACGAAGAGTCCGAAGGATTATACACTTCTAGGCTCCAACAAGGGCGAACACAAAGGTTGGCAAGAGGTCTGAGCAGCAGACAAAGCAATGCACAGCCAGATTCTTTTGGAGTGACTCAAGCTCTGATGGAGGCTCCCCATCCTCCAACCATGTGAAATCCCTTTTTCAGATGACTGGTGTTCTTTTTGATCGCAGATATTCACAAGACAATAGACTCTATTTTATGTGATGAAGTGACCAATAGAAAATCATTTCTCTGGGGCTAACGAGGGGTGACGGGGCCCGTTTTGCTTCCCCTCCACACCTTATGTTGAGGAAGCCATATTAAAGTAAGCAATAATTCTTTGTTATTCATTTATTTATAGTATATTTCTGTGATTTTTGAAACATTACCCAAGAGAGTTTGGCGAATTAGAATCAGGCAAAGATTCTATTCCAAAGTCATGTTTGCCTGTTTGCCTGTGTGACTGTATAGACGGTTTCATTGGGCGCCTGGACCTAATTTAACTTCCGGTCTGTGTTTGCTTATCGGTCTGGTTGGTGCCACCGGCTACAACCACGTAATGCAAACCGAGGCATAAGTGTTTTTATATCACTGCATTTCTGAAGCAGAAATGCATCCTGCATATAAGGCAGCATTTGTAAGCTCAGAGCTGCTTTGTCTAAAGCCGGTACTGTGGAAACCTCTTTCTCCTGCTTAAAGGACCTCCTGTTGGCAGAGCAATGAACCATATTCACAGCATTCAATACTGTATTAAAACATTTGGGGTAAGTAAGATTTATGTGTTAGTATTTTAGTATGTGTAGTAGTATTTTATGCTCACCAAGGTTGCATTTCCTGTATGTGATCAGTGAAAACAGAAATATTGTGTGTTAATAAGCGTTTCCTTTTTGAATATATTTTAGAATGTCATTTTTTCTTTGAGCTGAATTATTATCGGACTTTAATTTTCAGCAGCCATTACTCTAGTCTTTAGTGTCACATGACATTTCAGAATCCATGCTGATTTGATGCTCAAGATATATTTGTATTATTATCAACGTTGAAAACAATTGTGCTGTCTGATAGTGATACATTTTTATAATTAGGTTTCTTTTATGAATATCAAATTCAAAAGAACAGAATTTCTATTAAAACAGATTTTTGAGCAATTAAATGCATCTTTGCTAAATATTAATTTAGAAATTTTTTTACCCTAAATGTTAAAAGGGTAGTGTGTATTTTTAGTTGATTTTTATTGATTAATATATTATAGTTCAGTGTTAATTCATGTTTGATCATAATAAATTATTTAAATATTAATATGTGCCCCATTATAATTTTTTTTAAACATTCAGCAAAGTTTTAAACTTAAAAGTGCACTATGTATAAAGTTTTTTCTAAAAAAAAAAAAAAAGTGATTCCACTCATTAAATCATTAAAAGTCATTTTTAAAACAAATCCCAAGCCATTTTATGTTGACACATTGAGCATTAGCATATTACCTGACCGTCGGATGTTTTTCACGCTGGTCTGAATGAAAATGCTGATTATTAATTCTTTGCCACTAGGTGCCACTTTTGGAGTGATAAAAATAGCTGTTTTGCAAATAATGCTGTAAACAATCAGCACTTACAGTTTCATTATGAAATAAAAAAATTAAATAAACCAGTCAGAACTCAGATTAGTGCCACGCAAATGAGGGGTTTGGAAAAATGTATCGTTGAGCAAATTGTGAGTCATTAGGCCAATAAAGGTACAATAAATGCATATTATAAGACAATGAAAGTATTTTTTGACCTTGCACACATGCCAACATGCTGTTGGAGACTTCCCAAAATTTCATTACCCATAATATGGGCACTTTAATTTTTAGCGTTTGAAATATCAAAAATGTAGTAGATATTAACATTGAAGGTATTTTTAATAGCCCTTCACATTAAAGTGAAAGATACTGATAAAGAGCCAAACAGCTAGAATGTGGCCCAAAATTGCAATAGTCTGAAGGCTTATTGTCTATATAAATGTTTGCATTAGTTCACAAAAGCACTGAAATGGAAATACTGTAGTATTGACACTTAATCACAACCAAGCTTTTCTAAATATATGCTGCAGACAACTGGACAGCACAATAAACACAAAGGCCAGAGGATATTAACCGTCTTATCCAAGTTAAACAAACTTCTGCACAACCAGCCGAAATCTAATTTTTGATTCCCTCAGGTTTTGAAAGCGGGGACATCAAAACACAAAATACAATGTTTAACCCATTTTAAAATGATTGGGGATTACTGCTGATGGAATTAAATTAAGATTACAGAAGAGCAACATAGGAACATGATATACTGGAACATTAGTTTCACAAAACTAATCATATATATATATCATTAGTTTCATTATTATACTTATCAGTCTTTATAACAGTAGAGACTGCAGCTGAGGAAATGTATGCGTGTTTGGTTTTTCTTACTGGAATAGTGAAATAGTGTTGAGTTTCTTTATTTTGGAGTGATATTAAATCAAAAACATCTGAGAAGCAAAGTTGGGTCAGGGCTGTACTGGCACAAACATGCTTATGTAATCATGCATATGGCTGCTGATCAGCTCCTCTATGCAGGTATCAGTTGTGAAAGAGTAACTCTGGGGTGATCCTAACGAAATTCCTCTGTATCAACAAAACAGTTAAATCCACAAAAGAAACTTTACAGGAATATAAGCACTGACACAGCTGGGAAATGTCTGAATGGCAGACAGTTGGAAGGGCCAGTGATAATTTGTAGTTTTATTGAAGTGAACTATTCTGGGAAGAAATGGTAATGGGCTGCTGTGCACAGTCTTGCTTTACACATGCACAGGATTATAAGAGAAAGAGAAAAGTATAAGTAAAAAGTATTGAAAGAAATGCAAAACCACAAAGGCTAACTTATAAACTCTTACCAACCTTGACCCTTGGTAAACTTGGTTCTGTAAATAAATATGGTACCTTGATATATCCACACGTCTAATCTTTTACAATTAAGACGTCTTTTCATAGCGTAACAGAGCTGTACTGTTGAGGACATAAAACGTTACGTATGGAGTATTTTCAACAGAACACCACCCTAATCCCACCGTTATTATGACCTAAACGCATTGTATAACTAATAGCTAGAAACAAGCTGCTGGTACACCTTTTACGTCATTCACTTTTGGCTATCATTCATGCTCTACTGTGCATTCAGCACTTTAACAGACACACTGATTACCTTCCAGATTCACTATGTATTCATTACACAGACACAAGCCAAACGGATTGCACAATCGAGCATTTTAATACACTGGACCGCTTTCTTTTTAAGATGCATTTGTCTTTTAATGCTGAAGCCAAAGACAACAAAATTGATTCCTCAACAAGGCATGGAACTGCGTAATAAAACCAGTTTTTGAGGTACATAACAGTATGAATTTTTAAGATGGAACAGATAAGAAGGCCTTCTTTTAAGTACTTTGCACGTTCGCAAGTTTTCAGGTGGTATTGTTTCTGTTTTGACACAATATTTAAAATCATATGCCTTAATCCAAAACCTTTTCCAAAAGTTTGATTTCTTGTTTTTATATTTCAGTGTTTATGACCTTACCCTTCATTGCATACCTTATTGACTATAAAAGACCTTTGACATTGCAGTTTGCTGTACCAATTACTTTGCCAATTGTAGATTGACCATAATTATCTGGTTTTGTGGCCACAGGACTCTCTACATACTAAAAATATTTGGGGGTCAATGGGCGCATAAAAATCCCCCAGATGGTTGTCCACATAATGAAACCCCTATGCATGTCAGTCTCTCAATGAAAAAAAAAACCTTTTTACATTGAATCTGACAATGTCGACTTATGGCATAGGTTCAAACAGAATACACTAGCTGTAAAGAAATGCACTCCTTTTCTAGCATTTCAATAACAGTGAAAGTGTTTTATAAGGCTGCAGAAACTGTTCTTTCTCAGCACATTCTCATTGTTAAGAAACCCCAAGAGGCTTAGAGCAAGTCAATGAGAACCAAACTTTGCCTTACAAGCTGTCAAATATTCCAAGGAAATCCTATTTGTTATCACAAATCAATGGTAAAGCCAAACCACACAACTAAACAGTTTGTTTGAATGAGCAACAGGCAGAAACAATTGTCCAGATGAACAGTGTTTTGAAGTGGAACATCCCAAAGAAGGCCAATCAAAACACTAAATCAAATACATTTTCATTAGTCCTACAAAAATAAGGCAGACCATAGTGTTGTTTCAACATGGCACGATCACAAACATTGTGCATTATGCTTCTCATGCACAAATATTGTTCAAATCTTTAGGGATTTTGGATGTACAAATGTAACACGCTTTAGCACTTTTTTTCTATTTGCACAACCGAAAGCATGCACATGCAAAACACACTCATGCAAAAACATGAGCGTCTGAAGAAACAGCCTGCAGATGTTTTAGTCCTTCATCTCTTCCTGCCCCATTGAGACGCCACCAGGTTTCCAGGCCCTAATTAAAAGGTAATTGAGTTGGACCGGTTAAGATCTATGTAACCACTGAGCACACATTCCAGACATTGGCATGTTTCACCTTTTGAAGAAACAACAAAAATTACTTTGATATTTAAAGGCGTGCTGTTTTGTCTTGGGTGGCATTACTTCAACAAACAACAATAAACTGCAGGGTCATTTTGTTATTGAAAAGAAGTCCAGGAATATTACTCGGTGTGAATCTCATAGCATGAAGAATGCATTCTGAATGTGCTCAAAATTATTTTTGCAATTAAAGACAGGGAATGGTTCATCCACTTTGACAGAAATCACAGCTGAGAACACTTAATATAATGTTAGGAGTCACGATATTCACCAAAATCTTCTGACTCAAGCCCTCAGGGGTTCTGGTAAATGTGGATTTGGACACAGGTTTTGTGCAAAGTGGAGCTGGAAAGTTAAGTCAAACTTTGATTGTGGACATTTGAATTCTCTTGGATTCACACAAGTTCAGTTTTAGATAATGTCTCAAAGGAAAGCATAAACACTATTACCAAACTTGAACTGAAAGAGAATGTGCTGTTCAGAGCAAACTAAAACAGTCTGCATTGAAAAATTAATAACAAAAGGAAATTGAAAGAGTGAATGAAGCAAAAAAGAAAGACAAAAAAAAAAAAACAATTGAAATGACAGGACAAGAAAAGGACCAGATATGATGCATACAAAAAATAACACTGAATCATGATGGAAAGCAAAGACCTAACTTGGCAAAGACTCCTGGGAATTAAGGAAAATAATAGTGAAACTAGAAAGACTAAGAAGTCAAAAAAGGTTCAAGGGTGTCATAAAGACATATTTAAGGGGATAGATACAAATGACCTGTTAGCATGAACATTCGCAGGTCAGTTTCACCCCAACAAGAGAAATGAATTCCAAGAACTTTTATTGTCTGATGTACTCCAGCAGTAAATCAACACACTCTCCCTTTTAAAGTTTTTCTTATTTTCAGACATCAACCCCAAGTGCACTCGCAACGGTCAAATAATTTATACCCTTTCACACTAGACAGCTATTTAAAAATTATTAATGGCCAGTTTAAATTTCCTCCTAAAATGCTTGTCCCATGTTAAAACACCTGCAGTTCTTTAGCCCCAGATTTCAGAAGCTGTCTGTGATGCAGTGTCACGACTCCACTGCTTTAAATGCAGTGCAAATCTGAGTATCATTATGCAATTCATTAAAATTCTTTACAGACCAACCAACATAGTTTTTCTCATGATAGACCACAATATATACTTATGCATTATGTTATTTCTTTATCTTGTTTTGAGATTGACACTGAATTTACATTTTTAACTTTGATGAAAACGCTGAATATATAAATAATCTCAGACAGGTGGATATCCTTTTTTATGGACTACAGAACTGCCACTTTGCTGTCGGCTAACATACAAAGACCCTGTAGAGAAAAAAAAAGAGCCTGTGTAAAGGGTATAATTTCCTGAGGTGAGAGAGCAGTTCACACCAATGCTGCTTTATTATTCCAAAGGTGAGAAGTATGTACTTTAATTTGATCCTGAGAGAACAGGAGGATATTAGTTACACAGGTTTTATTGTGGTTCAATTAAACTGACAGAACAGTGTTTGCAATGCTCACATTCACACCTGTTTTAGTGAGACGCAAGATAATTGGTTTAATGTGAGAACCTGCTTTAGAGTAAACTTTCTGAATAAACTTCTAACACAAAGTTGGTTATTATTATAGTTTTAAATGATTAAGAGCCCTGTAGTTGAACTCTTTGGATAGTATCATTCTATTAAAAGGAAATGTTATGCTTGGCACAATGCTTAGCACAAGCCTGTTGCCTTAAATATAGGCATG
>JAUCNO010001053.1:5079399-5127731 GCA_032353835.1 Enteromius viviparus
TTTTCCCTTATTGTCTACCTTTCATTTTTTGCTATAATTTGGTATTTTGTGCCTAATTGTGATACTATTCTACACTGTTTGTGTCTGTTAGAACCAGGCCCATCCACTTTGGGCAGCATGCTTATGCCAGCTCAGGAGTCTGAATGGGAAGAGCTCATCCGCACAGGTCACATGACCCCCTTCGGTTCACGGATCCCTCAGAAGCAAGAGAAAAAAGAGCCTCGAAAACTTATGCTCAGTGAGAACTCGGGATTTGACAAGTACCTCGCAGACCAAGCCCTGTTAGCGGATAGCAGGAAGAGACCCATCTTAAAGAAGAAGATCACCAAGAAGCACTCAGGTCAGGAACCAGGTGCCAAAGAGCAAAAGAGCAGATCGCTCTCTAGCAAAGATAAAAAGCTCCAAAAGCGGATGCGTAAGCTCCAGAGGACCGCCCTGAAGGCTCACCCCAAAGCCAGGCCCAAGGTGGAAAAGGAGCCATCCCGAACCAGGAGGAGGAGAGGCGATGGGGAGCAGACATCCGACAGCGAGGCTTCAGAGTACGTACCGAGCGATGAGCTGATAGATCCCGAGGAACCAGAAAGAGATGATGATGAGTTATGGGTTGATGAAGATGAAGAGTACCAACTTAAACCATACAAGCAGAACCAGGCTAAAACCAGGAAACCCAAGAAGCAGGATGAGAGCGACGAGTACATCCCTAGCAGCTCAGAGGATGAAGACTCTCAGAAAGGAGGAAAAGTCAAGAAATGTAAAGATGATGGAGATATTGAGTATTACAGGCAAAGGATTAGGTAAGTTTTCATAAACTGTCCCAATCATTACAGTCAAAGGCTATTCATACGTTTAGTTACTTTGCTTAGCATGTATGCTAGAACAGATAACCTAATCCACTGATGAGATTGGCAGCTGTTCCTTGACTAAGCAAATTCTATGCCTATTCATATTTTCTCATTATGGTATGCATGTATTTATTCCAGTGTTAACGTGCAAATAGATGGAAGCAAACCTAACAAGATTTATGCATTCGTATTTATAGTAAGCAAATTGAGTTGGCATACGCTCTCTCTCCATATTTCTCTGCTCTGGTTGGTTTAAATGTGAATGCGGCCACTCATTTCTGCCATGCCGGAGTATAAGCAATGCCGAGCGGTGGAAGAAAGGGGGGAAAAACGTAATTAACTGAACCAATGCTTAGTCTTGACTTAATTACAAGTGCAGTCTCGGAAGCCCCAGATAAAGGGAACAGTTTCATTGCGGAGTGACAGGACCAACCCCAAATGAAGATGGATTTTTTTTCCCTACACTCCTCTCGGTGTACCTTTCTTGGGGAGCTCAAACTCCTAATTGTCTGTATCAATCTTAATTTGCTTTTCTGACGACACTGCCACTAACTGCTGTAGCTTTCCCTGAAGCCAGAAGTGGGTCAATTAAATCTGGCCTGCTGGAATGAGGGGCAGAGGAAGCGAAAGGTCTCTCGCTCTCTCTCTCTTCGGTTTCTGTCTTTGTCTGTCTGTAGTTCTTTGGCTTGGAAATTAAAAACCGAGTCCGGGGACTTTTGGTACCTTGCAAACTTTCCCTTAGGAGGCATCTTTAACGGAGTCAGATTTGAAATGTCTGCTGTAGACTTGTTTTAGTTTGAGAAGATTGTTAATAAAATACGTTATGTGAAGTTCTCAGTATGGGAAATGTCTGTGGGGTCTGTCGTTCAACGTGATACTGTGTCCACACCAGTCGGTGGTCCGTCTCTGTTTTAGACATGCAGCACAGCTACTCGAGCTACTCTGTGACTGAACTGTAGCCTTGTGCCTAGTGGTCGACCAATATGATTTTTTTGATCCTATTTAATAGAGAGCAGGGTGGTTGCAGGCAAATATAAATCAGATCATTCTGAAAATGTATATCAAACTGAATATAAAGATAGTAAATAGCAAAAGTTGCCGTGAAATTTATATTTCATATATGTATTTAACTATGTGCTAAAAAATAAATAAAATAAAGATATTTGTACTTTTGATAGAAGTTTCTTGATTCTCTAATCTTGATCTTTTTCATAAATAAATAGTTAAAACATGACTAAAGAGGAAGCTAAGTCTGTGTGCACTGGGAGTTATATGCAGGTAACACTAATTTTACACAGTTAATGTAACATAGCAGCAAATTAGATATACAGTAGCTCAGCTTAGTCTGAAATAAAAAAAAAAAAATAAGCCAAAATAAAAAAACTGGCCAATGGGATAATTAAAAAAGGCTAAATATTGGCAAGGCGGATTTATATTGGTCAAGAACTGCTCATGCTTATTGCTGATTGGTCTGTATTGGTGAATGTTTATTATCAAAGGGCTTGAAGTTGATGACGATAATGGTTTTGTTGTGGTTTTGTCTTCTTTCAGGAAGTGGAAAAGGCAAAGACTTCGGGAAAAAGAGGCAAAGAGAGAAGCGGGAGAGGATGAGTCCGAAGAGAGTGATGCAGAATTCGATGAAGGATTTAAAATGCCTGGTTTCCTCTGGAAGAAACTCTTTAAGTATGTCTCGCACAAATCACACATTATCTCATAATGAAAGAAAAGAATCAATAAGTCTTGTTTTCTTACACATGCGCATACAATGTGAAATATTAACTGCGTACAGAAATTTTATGAGTCCCGAAAGCTGAGCTGTAAAGGAGGGGAGGGGTGAAGTGCTTTAGACTTAGAAAAAAGGACTCGGCTGTTGTGTTCTAGTTGTGTTTTACAGCACATCAATTGGGCAACACTTATGGCCCATTTATCCAGAATCAATAGTGATAATGGCTCTATGATTAATTCATCAGCCACTGTGTTTGTGTTTGTGCTGTGGCTGCGTTTTGTGCGACAAAACGTTTGCTTTTGTTGTCCAGGTATCAACAGACAGGTGTCAGGTGGATGTGGGAACTGCACTGCCAGCAAGCAGGAGGCATTCTGGGAGATGAGATGGGCCTGGGCAAGACCATCCAGATAATTGCTTTCCTGGCAGGCCTGAGCTACAGCAAGCTAAAAACACGTGGCTCCAATTACAGGCAAGGGACATGGTCATACGTTTTTATGGAAATCTGTTTCAACTTTAGATTAAAAATCTATATATATATATATATATATATATATATATACAATTTATATATATATATATATATATATATATGTATATATTTAAAAATGTATCTTTAAATGAATTTTTATTTAATATCTTAGCTTCTAAATTTAATCTAAGGTATAAATGGGCATCCATAATAATTGGAGCCCCCAATAATTGTACATACTATCTTTCTTTATTCTGTCTTTTCTTTCAGTCTTGCCCTTTCCAAAACACAACCCAGTCACATATGCACATATACATGTGTACAAACACTCATAAACACTAACACACATAAACACAGACATCAGCCGTCTCCCCCACCCCTCCCAGACTCAGAGTCTCGATTGCAATAAATATTTCAGCAGCTGGATTGCTGGTAGAGAGAGGTTTGGCGTGAATTATTAAAGACGTTTCAATTATGATATTCCTCTAATTCTCTTAGTGGCGACATCAAAGGAGAAACAAGGACGTGACATGAAAGAGAGACTGCTCGTCGAGCAGGGAGGGTGGAAAATTAAACATGAAACATGTAATTAAGGATGTTTAAAGTAATCCCTTTTTACTTTTTTTTTTGCTTTTCTTGCCATTGGGGTGGAGGCCCTCCTGGATGGTCAATAAGCTGTCTGGCGTCGCCCATCCGCAAATTGATTGTTTGCAAACTCAATTATGGCTCGCTATCAATGGCTTTCACAATCCGGAATATCATATCAAGCCGTAATGCTCCCAAAGCCATTTAGTGCATTTCGTCAGTTCATCTCTTTTAGTGAACACTCACATAGAGAGGAAGAGCAGAACAGCTGTGGCGTAACCTCATGGGGTTCATCACCTTTAAGTTAATGTGTGCAATTGCAAGTAAAACATTTGTAGGTGCATTTCATCAAAAAGGAATATGGATAATAAGCCGGTAATGGTACTGACACACAATTTGATGACATCACTGAAAATAGTGAGATGGTGATTCAGTAACCGGGCTGATGAATTCAGTTCAGTAAAAGGTTGAGCTACACTGTTTTTGATTTATTAAAACAAACTGAGGAGGATCATTTGTTCATGAATCATTTTACACGTTTTTTTTTAAAGCACAAGGACAACTCAATAAGAAGCAATTTTTTTACATTTATTTTGCATTACACTGTCTTTTTGTAGCAAGGAAATCTACATTCCAGGCTGCAAATTGTCAATTACAACATAGCTTATATTTATTTCAATTTATATATAAAACAGCATTTATTTGAATTAAGAAATCTTTTGTGACGTAATAAGTGTCTTTACTGTCACTTTTTGTTCAATTTAATGCATCCTTTCTTAATAGCAAGTGAATGAAGGATGAAGGATTTTTATATTTTTAAAAAGGTATAATGACCTAAACTTTTCAACAGTATTATTTATTCATTCATTTATTTCTCTGATGAAGATAATAGGGAATGATATTTAACTGAAGGCTTTTGTTTACCCCTAATGAAAACCAGACAACTGGTTGCATATTAAAAAACCAAGTACATACAAAAACTAGTGATCCATCTCTCATAGCTTCTCCAGTGTTGTGACCACATTCTTCTCTCATGTAGGTATGCTGGATTGGGGCCCACGGTCATTGTGTGTCCGGCTACAGTCATGCATCAGTGGGTGAAGGAGTTCCACACTTGGTGGCCTCCATTCCGTGTAGCTGTCCTCCACGACACAGGCTCCTTCACCAGCAAAAAGGTGACAACAACCATTCTTTGGACTTCCCTGTAAACCATTTTGTTCCGCTCTGTATGTAATCTCAACACCCAAACTTTCCCATCCAAAGAAGCAACATGACAACAAGATTAAGATGAACTGTGTCGCTTCGGCCTGTAACGTTTATGCCAGCGTGAGATTTTCCCTCTTGTCAGCATATATCCTAGTGTGTGGAGTCGAAATTGGCTCAAAGGAAATGTTAAATTAATTAAAGCTTAGGTAGCAGGAGCTGCTGTGGGGCGGCTGTGAAGTGTTTACTGTGAGTGGTCTTCACTGCCCCCTCCCCATCCTGCCTGACACAGTGATTAATGGGGGTTGTTGTCTGGCAGTCCGTGCTTTGCCCTCTAGGTGGAGAGTTGGTCTCAAGAGCTTGTGGGAGAGAGACAGAGGAACGTTTATGCAGCGTTGGCACCTAATGATACCACCTCCACGCTAACACTAACACTCCTGTAGAGCAGATGTACCTGATTAATTGGCTACAAAGTAAAAAAAAAGTGTTTGGTGGGGGGGGCTGGGAACAGAGGTTAGTCGCTTTGCACGTCTGTAATTGGAACACACTTGAGACCATTCATGTGAGACATCAAGGCAGACATATAGACTAGTCGTTCTGATGAAGACGCTATCGCCAGGGGCCTGATACCGACAACCGATCGCAATTTCCTATATTTAATTAACAGCCAAAAAAGCCATTGTTGTGCTAGCGAGTTTACTTTCTGTTGGGTTTTACTCCATTCCCCATTTTCAGGAGAAGCTGATCCCGGAAATAGTGGCCAGTCATGGCATCCTCATCACTTCCTACTCATACATCCGCATTATGCAAGATTACATCCAGAAGTACGACTGGCATTATGTCATCCTGGATGAGGGCCACAAAATTAGGAACCCCAACGCCGGGGTTACTACGGCATGCAAGCAGGTGACTCGCTTTCTGATAGAGATTTTTCCTTCATTTTACAATCAAGATGCTAATTAATGTCTCATGGGTCTTAAAAAGAACACAAGTAAAGATAATAGACCTTAGTTCTCAGTTCCAGCTCCAGTGTTATTGATTGCTGTATTAAAAAATCAATCGGATATTTCGCAACATTTTGATTTGGTATTGAATGAACTGAAGCTAATGGAGCTTTAAAACCAAGTTCATCATTAAAGGAGCTTTATTGTCAAGTAGTGTCTGCTTGCACAGGTGAGGTCTGGAACTATTTTGATTATGAGGGATTGTCACTGATTTATGTTTTAACTTTTTATTTTTTATTTCTTCCAGTTCCGGACACCCCACCGTTTTATCCTCTCGGGCTCACCCATGCAAAACAACCTCAAAGAGCTGTGGTCGCTTTTTGACTTTGTGTTTCCAGGGAAGCTGGGGACTCTGCCTGTCTTCATGGAGCAGTTCTCCGTGCCCATTACCATGGGAGGATACGCTAATGCATCTCCAGTGCAGGTGAACCACTCATCACCCAGAGCTTATTGATCAATGCAAATTCTCTTATTATTCATATATAAACCTATAATTTACATAAAATATAACAGAGTAATGAATGCAGAACACATTGTAAATTATACAGAGATGAAAGTGCCTGTATTAATTCAAAGGCATATAAAAACCTTCTAACAGCGTAGTGATAACTGTATGGTGAATGGAATGTAGATGTGCCATTATTAGGAAACCTTTTTAATAGCGCACTTACTTTATGGATTTCATTTCCGAACTGCTTTAAAAGGCTATTGATGTTTCCTCTGCCAATAATAAAAACCTTTACTAATTATTAATGTTATTAAATGGTTGTAGATAGCTAACCCCTGACTCATGGTGCTCTCTCCTTTCCCAGCTGTCTGCACAGTCCTGCTGACCAGACTCCCACGTTCATAAATTTTGTTTTAGTGGATATTCATTTGAGAAATGAGAGAAAATTTTACAATCTTGCAAATGAGGATTTACACTTTATACCAAAAATATATACATGAAAATGAATCATCAATCCTGTGCACCCATTAAAATAACTTACCTTTTTCATATATGTATATGTTTATGAAATTACTTAAAATCTACTTAAAAGAAAATTATTAAATCTTTTGGATTTTAAGAAAGAAATCATTGGCATTATAGAAATGTTTGAGATTCTTTAAAACCACTACTGTTGTAGAATTATGTATGCCGCTTTTTTTTCAACTTTATGTAGAGGGTAACTACATGTAATATTTGTACTTTTAAAAAATAATTTATCAAAAAAGAATCATGCCTTACAGGTCCAGAAGAAAGCAAGTTTTAAGCACTTTTGCAGCCAGCTCCTTTACTGCAGCATATGCTCTATCGCTAAATATTCACACATCTCTCTGTCTGTCTCTCTCTCTCACTCTTTTGTCCTCTCAAATGGGCCCTAATCCGGGCTCGTTGTATGCCCTGCAGTGTTGTGGTTCAACTGCAGGCTTTCTTTTGATCTGCGAACCCCTTTAAATTACAGCTAAATGGCATTTGGCCTAACGCTGGATCAGGAGAACATTATTGATAAAAGAGTGCAGCCCCCCTCTGGAGTCCAGCAGCACTCTTATGAATCTTTAATGTGTCAATCTGCTGATAGGAGGAGAGAAAGAGAACAAGCGGCTGTTGACATGCCTCAGGACGCACAAATTTGTTTGCCTTTCATAAAGTGTTTTGAAGTGGATGGTTGTTAATTAGCCATAAACATAAATAGATTTTAGTCTGTGTGTTTGCTTGCAAAAACATATATGCTGCTGTTTAAATGTTTGATCCTCACCAAAGATGCATCTCTGATCAATTTAGTAAAAAATTATTAAATATTCAAATTTAAAACAACTTTTTAAATTAAATTATCCCTAGTTTTAAACTTTTTAAGTGTGTAATGTCAACTTTTTATGTTGCAGGGGGAATGTTGTTATACATTTTTTTTTCTTCTATTCTTAAGGTCCAGACAGCCTATAAATGTGCTTGTGTTCTTCGTGACACAATTAACCCTTACCTGCTAAGAAGAATGAAGGCTGATGTGAAAGCAAACCTCTCTTTGCCTGACAAAAGTGAACAGGTGCCCAAACAATACATGTAACGGATAATTCCACACTTCACTATTTATCTGTGTATTTTTCACTTAGTAACTTGCATTTCAGACAGCTCTAAATGAAGCCAGATCATCCAGCTTTATGTCACCTAGCAATTCTAAAAACTATTTTAACTGTTAACTGTAATCAAATATATGTTGCCTTTCATCCAGACATCAACAGTTACGGTCTATAATGTTTTATTGTCTGAACAGGTCCTGTTCTGCAGATTAACGGAAGATCAGCGCCAGGTTTACCAGAATTTTCTGGACTCCAAAGAAGTTTATCAGATTCTGAATGGAGACATGCAGGTAATAGATCAATGTGTAAAACACCAGTGTGATTGGTTAAAATTGATGATTTTCTATTTCTCACTTATTCTTTTGAGAGCAGTTACATGCTGTAATGTAATGTTCACACCAGTTTAATATCATGTAGATTTAAAGAGCTACTGGAATTGGGATAGTGGGATGTTTAACACTTATTAAAAAAATCTGTTGATCACGGCATTAAAAAAATGAAGGCGTGTAATATCCATAATATTTTAAAAATATAAAAAATGTGAGTCCAACTGTACAAATACTCACTTTACTTACTTTTCATAAAATCGTTATGCTGATATTCAATGTGTTATGAAAATAGAAAAACAGTTAAGTTAAAAAAACAGTAAAATATTTTACTTTGAACTTCACTTTATCTTCATAATATATGTACAGATATATTTTCTTTACTGATAATTAACTTGTCACAAGCATGCAGAATCTGTTTGATAAATGTTGTGTCTCCCCTCTACAGCTGTGAAGATGCTTGTTGCTTTAAAAAACAGTCCTTGTGATCTATTGACTCTTTTTGTGTGTGAAGTGTCACAGCAAGGAGACGCTCCTTTATACAAACTATTCATCACAATTCTCCAAATGTGTTTTGTGGAGGCAAAAGCTGTGGGTTGCAGAGCAGTTTACAAACCCCTCTTATGTGGTCACAAACTCCATTAAGCCACATATATAATGCAAAGACTGCTGCATTTACTTCAAAGAAGAGACTTTACTTTGCTCTGGTCAATTACCTTCATTAAATTAACCAGGTTTATTAATATTAAGATTTGTGTTTCCTATTTCTTACAAGGAAAGCAAATTGTTTTTCTCCCTCCATTAAATGTATTAACATATCCATCCGGTGTATTAATCTCAATTCCCCACCCTGTGGTTCTAGGTTTTCTCAGGCCTCATAGCTCTGAGGAAGATCTGCAACCACCCGGATCTGTTCACAGGCGGGCCGCGGTTGCTCCGAGGCATCCCTGACGATCAGCTGACCGAGGAGGAGCACTTCGGTTACTGGAAGCGCTCTGGGAAGTTGATTGTGGTGGAGTCACTGCTGCGCCTGTGGTTTAAACAGGGACACAGAGTTTTGCTTTTCACCCAATCCAGACAGGTCAGTAAAAAAAAGAGAGCCAAATCCATCCAAACATATCCATCGCCCTGTCGTTGAAGTAAAGATGTGCGAATAAACCAACAGTATTGATGGATAAGCTGCACTCGCACTATCTCCAGCAGCACCACTAAAGGACCAATAAAGTTATTATGTCATTTTGCCCTCTAATAGAATTCATTAGGAGATCTTATTGCATTGTAGGGTGTCTGTCAGGACCCAGCTGTCTTTGTTCAATAGAAATGAGATTTGGCTTCAGAGAGAACCTAAAACCTACACAGTTGGTACTTCTGTACATGTAATATTAATCTCACTTAATCCTATTAGCACTAATCCTGTTCTCAATGCTCTGTCTGAAACCATTTCACCCACACACACAGATGCTGGAGATCTTGGAGGTGTTCGTGAGGGAGAATGGCTTCTTGTATCTCAAAATGGATGGCACTACTACCATTGCGTCCAGACAGCCTCTGATCGCCGAATACAACCAGGTGAACATGATCACCGTGTCTGTTTTACTCTCTCCGTGAAGAGCTTTTAAACTGACTTTTTGTGTGTGTGTCTATTTCCAGAACAAAGATATCTTCGTCTTCCTCCTGACAACGAGGGTTGGAGGTTTGGGAGTCAATCTGACTGGAGCCAATAGGGTTGTAATCTATGACCCAGACTGGAACCCCAGCACGGACACTCAGGTCGGCAGAAGCAGGATCTGATGCAAACTATTCAGCTTAAAGCATGCAGCGCTGATCGGTATTGATGTGAACTATTGACCTCTTCCTGTAGGCTCGTGAGCGTGCCTGGAGGATTGGGCAAAAGCAGCAGGTGACGGTTTACAGGCTGCTGACAGCTGGAACAATTGAGGAGAAGATTTACCACAGGTTAGTTTCCTTGGATTGGGCATTGAGATGGAGCTGGTAATGGTGAGGAGGACTATTATAATCCATAATGTCCTACTTTTGTCTGCAGGAGCTCAATAGACAGTAATTGAAATGCATTATTTTTTTAATTAGATATTACCACAATTTGCTAATTGGTCGCTAAAGGCAGTCGTAGACTACTGGGTTATTTGTAGGGAGGCGGTGGGAATTTGGAAAGGACTGTGAAGAGCGGGATTGTTCGCATATTAATTTTGCAATTTTGAGCTAACCCGAGACTCTGTGCATTTGTTGAGTGGATAAACCATTTGTGGCATGTCAGTGTTTAGGCTATAACGGAAATTATTCTGAAAATGTGGGACTTGGGTGTATCATAATGATGATTTAAAAAAAAAAAAAAAAAAGTACAGTATTTTTTGTCTCTTTCCATAGACAAATTTTCAAACAGTTTCTCACCAACCGAGTGCTAAAGGATCCAAAGCAGAGGCGGTTTTTCAAGTCTAATGACATTTATGAACTTTTCACACTGAGCAATCCTGATGGCTCCCAGGGAACAGAAACCAGTGCAATATTTGCAGGTAATTCATGGATATAGTAACAATTTGTGTATTTTACGTATTTTATTTGCAAGAACAGCTCTGTTCATTTAGCTGATGTCACACAGAGAACATGCATTGAAATCAGGCAATGTAACTACAATTTAAAAATGTTTTACTGGTACAAAAAATGCTTGTCACTAGGGCAGTACCCTTAAAGAGACAATGTCATACCTCAGATTCTCCAAAAAGATGCATATTATTATCATAAGGTAGTATTATTGGCCCATGAGTTACTACAGTTATCATTTAGGGATAAAGTTGCACCAGTCTCAAGCAGTTTTACCTCTGAAGGTATTTTTCTTTTTCCTGAAAGTGTAGATATGTAGCACAAATAAATTGTGTCGTCTTTTTTCTTATATTACAGGCACAGGGTCAGATGTGCAGGTTCCAAAAAGACACAAAACCTCCCGTCCTTCTCAGGGAAGCTCGAGACCATCTTTATCTCACTCATCTGCATTTTGCGTTGAAGACCAAGATGCCACATCTCTGTCAGAAAACAGAAACTCTACCTCAGTCAATGGTCTGTCAAACAACAATGCTTCTGGGGCACAGAACAATAACCTTGAACCTCATTCCACTGCTGATCTTTTGACAAACAGCACTAGTAAAGATCATTCTCCTGTGAACAGCCCTCAAAAACACAGAGAAAAGAAAAAGCATTGTGAAACTCCAGAAAAAGACACGTCCCCTTCAAACAGACACAAGCGCAAACATAAAAAACGCAAGCACTCTGATGATGCCAGGTTTGAGGGCTGTCGCATTTCTCACCTGGTGAAGAAACGGAGGTTCAAGAAAGAGGAAAATGAAAAAGAGGACGAGGGAAAAAATGAGAAAAAGAGTGACGATTATGTTCTCGCCAAGCTATTTAAAAAATCAGGCATACACAGCGTCATGAAGCATGACACCATCATGGAGGCATCGAACCCGGACTACGTGCTTGTGGAAGCTGAAGCCAATAGGGTTGCGAAGGATGCACTGAGAGCTCTGAAGGTCTCCAGGCAAAACTGCAGGCTTTCTTTCTCAAGAGGGTCGACAACAGCAACCCCACCTCCAGTCAAGTATGTCTATTTTCGTGTTGTTGTTATATTATACAATTTTATTAATAATGTGAGGTTGTTTTAACATCAATTTTGCTCTTAGGAGACGGTTTGGGCAGAAGAAGAACTCACTTCTGTCTCAGTCATCTGGAAACACCGCAAAAGCAGCAGAGAAATGCAAGGTATGTCTATATGAACACAATATCCTGTGAACCCCCAAAAGAATAATAAATGGCTGTTAAGCACTCATGTTGTTGTTTTTTTAATATAGGATGCAGACGTTATAAAGAAGGCAGTTGTAAAGAAGCCAGGTGCTGCTGCTCACTTCAGCGGGGAAGGAGCGCAGGAGGAATCTGGTTCTCTCTCCTCATCCTCTCTCCTTGCTAGAATGAAGGCCAGGAACCACCTCAATCAACCTCAGAGACAGGAAGATGAGGAAGAGGAAGAGAGAGTGCCAACTGCTGTGCATCCTACCCCCACAGAACACGATGAGCTTTTGGTTGACCTGAGGAACTTTGTGGCCTTCCAAGCTCAGGTGGATGGCCAGGCGAGCACCAAGGAGATCCTGGAGTACTTCACCCCGAGACTCACTTCCACACAAACACCAGTGTTCAGAGAACTGCTGAGAAATATCTGTGAGTTCCACAGACCTCCTGGACAGGAAGGGATGTGGAGACTTAAAGCTGACTACAGGTAAATGAAGTGGCGTATATATGAAAAGCTTTTAACGGAGAAGCTTCACATGGAACGTATACCTCATTCTTGGGAACACGGGTGTTTTGATGCATCAGTTTTTTTATGATTATAAAATGCAATTAATTTCAATAAACTTCCTAGAACTTCCCAGGCTGGCTGTAAAAAGTACAAAATAATTGAATCGGCCCTGTTATTGTGAAACGGTCCTATTGTATGGAAAAAAAATTATGTCATTCTTTTGTTTGTTTTTTGTAAAATTCCTGGAAATTACTTGAACTTGGGAAACTCTTGAAACTTGAGTTATTCATGTAATTATTGTTGACTACTTTTTTTTGGCTACACTGTTATAATACTGTTACAATATCATTGTAATATTTTTCTGTTCAGTCAATAATTGGTACTCAGTTTTACCAAAATGTTGGCAATAATGGAAAATGTACTTGTTATATAGGGTTTCTACCCTATAAATGTGCTAGGTGCCAATATGTTTACATGACTTTATAGTAAGTAAAGGTGATTTTGAAACTTAATGATTCAAAAATCAATATTATTTAATTTCTTGAAGTATCTACCTCTGCCCTTCTCTTACTGTTTATTCCATGAGAACAATTGAGATTTAATGTAATTGCAATGTGTAAAGCCGGTGATGGTGTACACATTTTAACAGTTAAATTGATTCATTAAAAGTTAACCAATAAAGATCAATTTTTACATCACAACTCCTTAATACACTTGATGCATCACAAGATGATGAGCCAAAAGGTACACCTCCTCACGGGGGCTTATTGGATCTCATTTTGAAAAGAACTATGATTTTCTGTTGTTGCACATTAATCACAATGCCACGGTCTCTCAGGGACAGGATTTTATTTCTTGTAGGTTAATGTGTCAGAATTCGTCGTATATTGTTTCTCAATGCGAGTTAGCACACCAGCAATTAAAAATAAATATTTTCAAAAGTACTTCTGCTATTGTAAAACATTTTTTAATTAGTGCTTTTATGAACATACTTTTCTCTTCAAACCAGAGCGAATACATTTTTAAAAGGAACTGCGAAATGCTTTTTGAAATCATTTAAATTAAAATAGTTTCGGCCTCATTAAAACTTTTATACGTTTATGCAATTGACGATAGGCTTAGAATTAAAATGATAATTTA
Source organism: Enteromius viviparus (assembly GCA_032353835.1). NCBI lineage: Eukaryota > Metazoa > Chordata > Actinopteri > Cypriniformes > Cyprinidae > Enteromius > Enteromius viviparus. The sequence goes on from JAUCNO010001053.1 coordinate 5,093,056, forward strand.
CTTATTCATTTGTAGTCTGTAAACCAAACAACTTTTTTTAATGTTGGACATTTGTACGTGATCTGTCCTGTCGCTGACCATGGTGCTGAACCTTTTTCTCTTTCTTTCCCCCCTCATGCGCTCACAATTATTCTGTTAGTTAAAAATTAAAAACAGCAATTATTCAGTCGCACGTACACTAAAAATGTTTAAAACAAAACGCTTTATGATTTCATCTAGCACTTATACTGCTGTAATACACTCCCAGCCAGACTCTCGCGATCGTAGAAATCACTTGATCTATAGGTTCGATCAATCTATCTCCGTTTCGTATAATAATACAAATGTCAAGAAGTTATACAGAGCTCGTCCCCCAGTATCCGATGCATTTTGACGAGATCATAACACCAACTTTATTTTCAGCGGTGCATAAATTAATTACACGCATTTAATAACTAAAATATCATTATATTCCCCTCTTAATATCATAAACGTTCTACGCCAGGGAAGCACTTAATAGTGCAGGGGGCCATAACAGGCTATTATCCTTGTGTAATGCTATTAGAGAACCAATTATGCACCATTACACTTGCTTTTTTGCAGTTTATGTGATTTCATCCAATACCGTCCCGCACTTCAAAATTTCAGCTGCTACTCGGAGCCTCATTTCCAGCAGCAGAGGAGCGGTGGTGTCTGTGCGCGGCATCCCGCGTGCGTTTTAAAAGTAATTGAAAGGGTCCCGCTGCATATCATTTACGCGAGAGTGGGAAATAAATCCTTGGACCCCTTGCTGTGAACAAAATCAAAATTTGGACCTGCGAGCGCGCAGCCAGTGGATTCTCGTATAAAGTGGACCCCTAACCCATATAATGAGCAATTACTGGTCTGACAGCCAATTTTAAATTCAAAAACAGTCATCTAGATTTTTAATATAAAAAGCAACTGTGTAAAAAAGTGCATCGTGCTTGTGCCCGTGTGTTTGTGATTTGGGAATATGCATGCATCGAGCTAAAGTTACACTTTCGGAGTATGAATGCCTTGGAGGATTTTGACGTTTCCACCACGTGCGCAATCGGGTTGGCCGTGGAGAACCTATCCAAATGACTTGAAAACGAAAATCTGGTTAATTGCAATTACGTGGGAGATTATAAAGGCGAGCGTTGTCATGCTCTAAACAGTCACAGAGACATCTGGTCACTCCCTCCTTACGCGCGCGCGAGCGGATAAACTGAAGCGCTCAGTGATTGACGGCGGGAGTGCGATTGCTCTGCTGAGGTTGAGCTGGAGACACGAGAAGCGCGATCGTATAAAGACCGTCTGTTGGTACAGATGCATTTTTACTTTATGTACTTTCAGATCGTTTGCAGAAACGTATTAGTATTGTTCAAAGTTGTCTTTTTAAGACGCGTGCGATTGCAGTAATAGTTGGCGAACATCTCGCTGACGCTTGGCTATTTGAAATATTCTCTCCACTCGCAAAGCACCCGGAAACATGTTTTACTTTCACTGTCCTCCACAGTTAGATGGAGAGTGCTGTAGGACCAACACATGTAAGTATAGTTTATTACTTTTGTAAGAATGGAGTTTTAGCTAAAATGTTAACTCTATCATTTTATACTTATATATTTCGAAAATTAAAGCGCGTTCTGTTTAATAGTGCTATAATTTATCTTCATGTCGTGCATTATATTTCGCAATCAAAGTGACTTCATAATTAGCCTATGTTTGGGTTTGTTTTATGGTGTTTAATGTTTTGCCACATGGCAACGTGATCGAGAGGCTTGACAGCCGCCCAGCTGAGACTTTTTGTTGCAGTCTGTCTGAGAACAGATGTTAGATGTCATGCCTTTCAACTGGCATTTGTCGGTCACGGTTTCTCATTGTGTAAAGTGATCATTCAGGTCTCTAGCAGATGAATACAATGAATCAACTGTTCCCTGTGAATTAGTCCATCACGATTAAATGAGAGGCAACCGATAGGAATCATATTTTCCGTCTAATTTAGGGCTATAAGAAAATGTTATTTTTATTCCATAGAAATGTTGTGTTTAAAAAGTGTCGCATTACTGTTTTAAACAGTGAACACAAATGGGTTTGGGAATCACGCCTCTGGAGACTTTGATGACGGTTTTCTGCGCAGAAAACAACGCAGAAACAGGACGACCTTCACTTTACAACAGGTATCAAGTCAACAAGGAGCAAGATTTCCTGTGGATACAAAATAGAACCACTATTCTCAAATTTATTTATGTTTTATGAACGTCCAGTGTGTGTACTTTTTTTCATACCGTGTTAAGACGCACGTAAACATGTGCTACAACATTTAGCGAATATATCGCATTCTGGAAGTAAACTTTCTCTTTTATTTGTAAAACAAAACAGAGCATTTGCTTATTTAGGTTAACCATTAATTAAGTTACGTGTCAGTAATGGGGAAACATGTAATGAATAGGTTAAGGAAAGGCCGAGAGCTTGCAAGCATGTAGGCCTGTTTTCTTTGAGCAAACCTTTTATTAATTTAAACTGTCTCAATAATTCCTGTTATTTGTAACGCATTTTTAAAACACTAATTAAAAAGTGTCTGGAAAAGTGTTATGACTTTTCTACAACTTAAGGCTGCAGATAAACAATTTTAGTGCGTTTTACAAAGTGCACTACGCGTGAAGATTCATTCGCAGCAAACGCAAAGAATAACAGACGTCTCTCTCTGAAATGTATAAATTCATAAAATCTGTTTTGCAGTTGGAGGCTTTGGAGGCGGTTTTTGCACAGACTCACTATCCAGACGTGTTTACGAGAGAAGAGCTGGCTATGAAAATCAACCTAACAGAGGCTCGCGTCCAGGTGAGACACTGTCCTGTGTCAGGGATATAACGAATACATCACCCTAAAAAACAAACAAAACAAAAAAAAATCGCTCCGAGCACGTTTGGCCAAAGAAAGTAAATGAAGCCACTCTGTCATTTCCGTGATGCGCTTTAATAACATCAACATAATGTGGAATATTAGATTAGGTTGATTAATCGGTCATTCATAATTAACTAGTGGTAATGTTCTACACTAATTTGCCATCGTCTCTAAGGTATAAAAATTGCTTAGATGCACTGCCATTTCCGCGTTTCAGCAAATGTACAGAGGATGCGGTGCTCTTCCAACCAGACAAACGTCCCGAGAACGATTTTGCTCGGTTATAAAGCGCTCGTGCACCTGAAACCTCCGATTTCATATTCTGCGGCCTTGCAAAACATCCGTGGTAATATCAAGTCGGCCACATGTAATTGCATTCAATGTGTCTGTATGTAATTTCCTGCATTCCAGATTTGCTTTTGGGTTTCCTTCTGAGCTCAGATCTAATTGTGGGAAATATAATAGTTTCCCTTTTGTTCCCCTGGGTCATCTTACTATCGCTTAAAACCAATGACTGCGACGCGATAATGGAATTCGCTGCTGTAAATTAGGGATTGTAAACAAATTATTTCTCTCTAATCGGATTACCCGATTCCTATTATTAAATCTGAACATGAATCGGTCGCAGCATGCAGGGATATTAAACTTACATTATTATTAGGAAATAAATTTTCTTTTTGTTGTAGTATAGTGGGCGCCGACCGTTTTTAAAGTGTCAATTGGCTTGTGCTGCATTAAGAACAAACTGCAAATTGAGATTAATGGTGCAATTATGGAGCATTCAGTGCTGGGGGATCATGACTTCTAGCTGGAAGGTGCAGGGGTGAGATAATGTTGCCACAATTACATTGTGAATATTGTTGTCCTGCCAGTAAACTGTTGTGTCATATTATGTGGAGAGAGCAGCTATATGTGTGTGGCGTTTTGTTTGTTCGCATCATTGTACCTTTGCACAATGCTGGCCAGGCACTGGAGATATGGCTGCATTATGCAACCTTTCCCATTCAAATATGATTAATGCGTTAGAGAGCACAGACTTAATCGAATCTGATGTTGTCAAACAATCACTAAATAGAGAAATAAACGACTTCATCATGGTTCTCTCAGAAGCAGGGAGACTGTCAGTAGGAAGTCATTAAAAAATGATAATGAAAAATTGCTCAATTAAATGTTGTTATAGGCAATGACCTTCATTCAATTAGCATACAAGAACTTCGCTTCATATGCTCAGCAATTGTGCTCGTGAAGTTTTAAATAAGTCACCGGCTTGTTAGATTTTGTAGCAAATTTTAGAAATGAGCACTGGGTGCAAACTTAACAAGTGACATATTAAACTGGGTTTCAACAGTTCAAAAAAAAAAACACAATTCTGTCAAGCATTCTCCCTCATATGACTTTTTTTCCTTCTGTGTAATACAAAAGGACATGTTATCCAGAATTAAATATTTTTACCCTCTCCGCAGAATAAATACATTTCTATGACAACAGTATTTTCATTAAACCTTTTTTAAATTGGCTTTCTGTTTAGGTATGGTTCCAAAACCGAAGAGCAAAGTGGAGGAAAACAGAAAGAGGAACTTCAGACCAAGAGGGAAGCAAAGAACAAATGAATGACGGCACCCCTCCTGCACGAAACCTCAACCACTCTCCTGTTGACCACAGCCGAAATAAGAAAGAACCAATGGAACTACAGCAAAAGTGTGTTGATCATCAAACTAAATCTCCATCTAGGATATATGTTTGTTATTGTCAAGAGATGTAATGCCAAACTCTTTCCTCTATGCACAGTATTAACAGAGTGGTGGGTTCAGGTGGACCTTTTTTCCCATCTTGTCTGCCTGGGACTCTGCTGAACACAGCCACGTACGCACAAGCCCTTTCACAAGTGGCAACTTTAAAAGGTAAGATCCAGGACCTTACCCTTTGGCATGGATTTCATGATGAGATGTTTTTTTTACTGCAAAAATGTGGATAAAAATACAGTATATTGTTATCATATTTTGTTGCCTCTTAATATATTTAAAAATGCAGATAGATTGCATTCTCCTATGGGACCTTATTTTATATTGTTATCAATAGATAGATAAATAGATCAGAACTAGAATTTATTGACTCTGTTGTCTATGTAATCCTGTGTTGTCAAAAAAATGATAAAATGACATAAGCTGCCCAATTATGACACACTATTCTGCTCTCATTAGGAAGTCCATTGTGCTCCTGTTGTGTGCCTGACCCAATGGGCCTGTCCTTCCTGCCACCATATGGGTGCCAGAGTAACCGGACAGCCAGCGTCGCAGCCCTGAGAATGAAGGCCAGGGAACATTCGGAGGCGGTGCTGCAGTCAGCTAACCTGCTGGGGGCAGGGTCTACAGCCATGGCCGGAGCAGGTCCAGGGGTCGTGCTGGGCCAAAGCACTGTTTCTGCAGGAGGAAGCGATTCCAGTCCTAACTCCGGTACCTCTAAGATCACATCACTACGGAGAACTCCAGACAAACATCTGCACTGCCAAAAGGAGGGTCCGGATAAGAAATGAAGGATTCTTGTTGATTTATTTTTTTCCTATTTTGAGGACACACTTCGGACGAAGGATTTATAATCAATCATTGAATGCCTGCTGCCTCTTTTTTGAGAGCACTGACATACCCGGCACAGGACGGTGTTAAGTGCAATCCCTTGTTGTGTATTTTGCGTGTACGTGTCAAACTGTTAATTCGACTGTAATTTTTCCTCTCCTCGTTCACTTTTACTCATGATTCTTCCCATTGGTTTTCCCTCCTCGGGTGTATGTGGGCGCCTGGCGCTTAATTCGTTTTTTGTGGCGGAATGACTTTTGAACATGCTGTGCGGTAAAAGAAAACTCCCTGGTTGCCAATGTGAACTTATTTAATTTTTCACAATCCTCTTTGATGTTTGACTTGTGTACTGTGAAGTCAGGTGATGATAGACATTCTGCATTGTGTCAAGATATATGCCTTGCTGAAATATAAATGTACTAATGTAAATTAATATATGTAAGACAATATCAAGGACAGAACTGTATATTAAGTGGTTTGTCATGTTTTATGATACGATCCGGGGAACTCTTATTCATGCCGATGTGATGGCAACTGGCAACTCTCTTGTCATCACATCTGTACGTCCGTGATAGACTGCAAGAGTTCAGACACTGGTCCTGTTTTGACATGTTCTATAAAACAATTAAACATGTAGGCAATCATGTACATCTCCTGTTGCCTATTGCTCACACCATCTGGCTATGATCAATTATTAATTAGTTCACAAGCGGTAGGGCTGCAAAAATGGAAGCAATGACTGGTCTTATTATTTATTTACCTTAAAGTACATTGTGACTTTCTCATATCGCATAGCTATTTCACATGCGTCCCATGACAATGATGTGCTAATTATGACATTATGCATTGGGCATGCAACAAAGCTCAGCTGTTATTAGGGTTTTAAGAAGCTTTTGTTGGAAATCTTATATTGAAAATATAAACAAAACAACATTGTTTTGAGATCATATGTTTTATTATATGATGAGGAATAGTCATTCAGGAGCAAATGAAATATCAAATAGATCATTAAAAGTAAAACGTGAGCACCTGTTTTCAAAGAAACACATTGCAATATTGGAAAAGCAACTTTACCGTGCTACCTTCGAAAAGAAGCCGGACTGATTAAATTCTCGTCCTTGAGGATTTTCAGGAAATTACTTTTGATAGTCAATAACACAATTGAGTAAACTGCACACACATTAGCATTAATAATTGATGTTGAATTATGTATTATCACAAAGTAGTGATTTAATTATTCATGATGTGACACCCTGGTGACAAAGCAGAGGCAGATAATGTCAAAAGTCTTGCCTGATGAAACGGTGCAGCTTGGCATTTGCTTGTTTGGTGATAATAATATATGCTTTGTTCAAAATATGTGTGACAGTTTGGTATTATTTAGATATGGTATTAATATTTAGGCAAAACAAAATAACATCTTTTTTAGCTAGAAATAGGGAATAGGACAATAATAGAAAAGTTGTTTATTATAATACAATAAGGTTAGAGAAAAATAAGCATCAGGTCGTAATATTATTAATTAGCCGGTATGGCATGATCTCCATATAATAAGCAGAATTACTATTAGGCCTACTTATAACATGCAAAACATGCAAACAGACGGAAGAATGCAGTGAATCTAATACAAAATTTAAAAAAAATTCCCAGCGCCCTCTAGATTGACAGATTGATCACTTCCATCAATCAACATGCTGTGAGGGCAGGTGGATGACAAAGTTTTCACCAGTATGCATGCTGAATAAGTAAGCCAATTAATTTACACATGTATCCGTAGTAATTTAAGTGAAAATGGTAATTAACATGTTGATTTATTAATATGTACTAGTAAGTAGAACAGTCTAAATATTTCAAGATATTTTAAATATTTTATTTAAAGATATTTTTACTCTTTGACAGATTTTTTTTTTTAAATTTACTAAATGGGTTTTTTTTCTGTGCTGATAAATTATAAGAGAGCTTGCGCCTTTTTAAGTAGCCAGTAGATTTTTTTTTACATCATTAGCATATCACTGGTACTAGTCAGAAGTAGGTGGTTAAGGGGCGGACCATGGTCAATCTGGAGAGCTTTTGAGAGTGCGTTCAGGATGAGTCACTTTATATATTTACTTTATTTTCCAGTGAGAGTCATTCTAATCTAAATGATGCAACTCTTCATTTTTATTTTCACTGCGCAATTGTGTTTTTCTGTTTTAAAACATTTTGACATTTGTAGTTTGACAGACACGTGTTAATCCTGTCAATCGAAGTGCAAATTATGTTGTATCAGATCTATTTAAATATCATTTATATTAACTGAATAGTGCCTGGGAAAGTTAGACACTGAGTTTAATCTCCATCATGAACAGCAAGCCGATATGTTTATCTAGCAATGTCAAGACCAGGCAAGACACTGGTCACAACGATCACAGTTTTCTTATATCTAAACCTAAAACATGTTTGCTCCATATGTGACCTGTCCTCAGTATGTTCCTCTCAGACAATAGAAACACTATTGTAAGTGCACATTGCATCGGCTGATAAAGATGTCTCCACTTTGAGAAAACCCAACTCAGGGGAAAAATCAATTTAGACACTGTTGCTAATCTTTTTTTCTTTTCCAAAATGAATTCCCTCACAGGATGCAAACAGAGAAACAAATGGCCTGTGATGGTTTTAAGTAATTTAGAGTTATTGTAGTAGTATTTTTAGAAGATTGTTCGTAACATTCATTGCACGTGGATTATTGATTATTCAGTCCAGTAATTCATTCTATTATGAGAAGCATTGTTACATCAAATTAACTGGAGAGAGGCCAAGCAAGCCTAAACTAAACTAAATAATAACACAAATCTTTTGTTTCAAATTCTGTTTGAATGAAGTTAATGAGTTCTTTTGTTGCATTAATGATACATTGTCAGTGAAGTCGTATCCAAACTCTGGTGCTCCAGTTGTTTGAGATATGGGCCTCCTGCATAGGTCAAGATATGGTCAACATTTGTGCAGTTATCACAGCTGCCTGCACTTACATAAACAAAGATCAATAACTCAGTACATTTATTTAGACTGGGGAAGATAAGACGTAAGTATTGTTAATGGATCTGATCATGCTTAAATGTTTTCTTACACAGTGCTGAATATTTATCATGCCCATTGGAATAACTAATTTCACAAGAAAGAAAATAGTACTTTAAATCTAACTATCAGACAGATTTTTAAAACCAAAACAAAGAGATATTACTGATACATAAATATCTGTAACAGTATTTATTGATTTACCAGACTAGAGAATACAGTTTGTACATACTGTGTGCAATACATCGTATGTCCACTAGAGTGGTCTATTGTGCAGATACAGAATTCACTCAAAAGAAATAAATTAGCGCATTAGCTGTTCAAAGGGATCCGTGTGAGAAAACAACATCCAGCCAACAAATTGCGATTTCACATCTTTCTTTAATGATGATGTAATGAGTTTCTGAAAGACTGTAAAAGTAGTACATTGCAAGTAGTTGTTTATAAGGCAATCATTTCATACATCAGTCATACATCAGCACCCATGGCAAGGTAAAGACAGACCACCCCTTTTTAATATGTAACCTGCCAAAGCACATCAAGAGAAAAGTTGTTTTAATATGGCAAGTACCCTTAAAATGACTTTTAAACCTGACAAACTTAGTGTACAGTTTTCATGCATACTGTGGGCCATTTGGAAAACTTGGAAAAGCTTGAATTTTATTCTGACTGTGTCTACGGTTAAGGCCTTAGCATTACCGCTGAAAAGTCACTTTAGAAATATACTTCCTCTGAATCTACACTGTGCTCTGTGGGCATGGTCTTTATTGTTTTATAAACAAGTACACTGAAAAATTATTTTCAACATAATTAATTGGAATGCTTCACAGTTCTTCCCTTGACTTTTTTGACAGTAAAGAGCCCCTGCCTAACACAATTGCAGTCACCTCAGCTACAAAACACAACGTGATTTATCAGCAATCCTTAAATACAAATCAAAAAGTTTTAAGAACTCGTTTAACTTATTTAATAGTCACATTTAAATAGCTTAGATATACAGTGATTTCGCTTCAGATTTGTGTACAAACAGTATTTACCTATCTAAACAAACGACTTTACTCGTCATGTGCTCTCCATAGCGAAGTCCTCTAATTCACTCATAGTTATAATATCTGTGTGTCTTTCTATGTTGTCGATACTGTTTTCTTCAGACAAAGATGGATTGTGAATTTGCTCATGTGACCCGTACAGCGTATCAGAGTATTGCTGGGAATCTCTGCTGCTATTCTGCAAATAAACATGTTGTCTACCCGGTTCGTCGCCTCTCTCAAGCGTATCCTGGTTGTCTGCCGGTGTTGACATTTCAGATGATGACCTCAAGGGTGGTAATGAAGACGTAGCCATTGGCAGAAACCCACGATACAGCATGTAGGGAGTGTTTAACATCTCCAACGATGCTGGCTGTGTTAGAGCACCCTGAGACCTCTGACGGACATTCAGCTGTACGTATTTACCAGTTTCCGGGTCATAAAATGTCTTTGTCTTAACAGGTAATGGTACATCCACCATGAAGTACTGCCCTGAGTTTGGGTCTTGCAAAAGCTTTCTCTGTGTCACAGGGAAAGGTTGGGCAACTATACTGTGTGCAGGGGGGGTGTAATTTGGCTGGGTGTCATATTGTGAAAGAGGAGGTGAGGCTTGTACTGCTAGATGTGTTGACAGTATGTCTGAAGGTGAAGAAGGCCCAACAGAGACATTTCTGATTGATTTGGGTTCCAGCTGTTCTTGATTTTCAGGAGCCATCTTGGGGGTCTCTACTTTCTTCATACGCCTCGTTGTAAGTCTTTGTGCTCGCCGAAGAGCTTTTTCAGATTTTGGGGGCACCACTGGAGGTCTGCCAAATGGCCTTATATCACTACAGGCTGATTCTGGTCTTTCATAGCAGGCCGACTCTGGTCGTTCGTAGCAGGCGGATGCAGGCCTTTGGTAGGTGTCTCTGTAACATTCATGCTTGGGCATGAAAGCCAAACTTAGGTTGGCCACGTCTGTGAGGCTCGCTGCACAGTTCTCCACATCCTCTGACATTGTGCTGATGACAGAACGAGTTTCTTCTTCCTCAAAATGCTGGCTCTTTCTCTGATGGCTCTTTGATTGTTTTGTTGCGTGTTCTGCTAAGGGCAAGTTGTTGTAAAGTGTCTCTTTTGATTTTTGGAGCCGTTGGGCAGCAATAGCCAATTCATGTGAGAGTGGAGGATTAGGGGTAGACTCTTTGAGATTAATTTCATCTTTCTCCGAATCAGTCAAGTGTTCCTTTGGCGAGCCAATCCTGAAGTCTTCAGAATATGACCTGTGAAAGCGTGGCTTGACAGTTTTGGTCACAGACGATGTTCTGATGGTATTATCCTTTACTCTGAACATGATGGGTTTGCCCATGGCTGGAGAAGAAGAGTTAGATCGCGGTCCTGTTGAATTAACTTTACCGTAGTCTGTTAGACTTTGCAAAAATGAGCTTTCTTCCTTTTTCTCTTCATCTGGTTTTCCAGCTGGGTCTTTGTTTTGAGACATTTTGAGACTTGGTTGAGGTGGTTCAGGTGCTTCTTTTGGCTTTACTTCAGCATCAAGAGCATTCACTGTGTAATATTGTAGTTCTTCCATTTCTTCTCCGGGTGGTGATGCCATGTTTACTTGATTGTGTGCTACTCTTACAGTGCCAGACGATGACAAGTTTGCAAGAGGTTCTTGCCTTCCATAATGAGAAAGACTGCTCTTTTCAGTTGTTTTGTCATGAGTCATTTGTCTTGATCTGCTTATTGTACCTTCGGCCTGCAGTGGTACACGTTGGGGATTCTTGGGCTGATAAATGTTGTTCTTTTCTCCTCTGTTTGGGTGCTCCATGAAAGTTTGTTTAGTGTTATGAGTTGTTAGAGCTCTTGGTTGGGTGTCCATTGATGCAGCTTCATCTTGTGAACCTGAAGCTATCAGTGATCCAGATTTTAGTTTAACTGTATTGGGAACCAAATGGTTTTGTTTTTCAGGTAACGTCTCTTTCTCTGTTTGTTTTTTAATTTGTGAAGATTTTTGCTTGAGATTTTGTACTTTCTCCATTGAAATATTGTCTCTTTTAGATTCTCCCCCTATATCTGCCACATTTCCATGGAAGTCTTTATGAATTCCTAAAACTGGCTGTTCATAATTGTTGTAGAAGTCCATTCTGGGGAATATATCAAGCTCCTTTGAATCATCTTCAGCAGAAATAACTTTCAATCTAGCATAGTCTGCAATAGCTGATATTTCTTGTCTAGTCACCTTCTTGTTCCTCTGAGTAGCCTCTGTCTTGTATAATGTACCTTCTTTCCTTGTATCCTGTTGATTTAACTGAGCATGCTCCTGTTGATATCTTGCACTTCCTTTTATTCCTGGCTGATACTGGTTTTCATTAGTCTGATCAGACTGTTTTGTCTCCGTAGCTTCAACATTTCTTTCTTTCTTTCCTCTGAGGATGCTTCCGTTTTCATTAACTTTCAAATTACCATTGTTTTGACCACTCAGACTTAATACAAGGTTTTCTTTCTTCTTTTTATCACTGTTCAGTGCAGGTTGTTTATTATAGACTTTTATATCTTGTGTCCCAACTGCTCCTTGTCTTGGATTAATTTCGGTCTTTTCTAATTTACTTGGACTGTCTTTCTTATGTGTTATGACTTCTTTTCCAACTTCATGTGTATTTGTACGTGCCATTTCAGGGTGCACTTTCATATTATTCACAGTTTTGGGTTCATTTTGGACTGTAAGGGGTTTCACTTCCAAGGTCTTTTGCGCTGTAAACCCTTTTTCACCCATAAGTTCAGTCACGCCAGCTATTTTCATTCCTTTCAGACTTTCCTTCTTTATCACTTCATGTTGGTTTTTGTGGCCTGCCATGAATTCCTTGTTTGATGACACTTCCTCTGTAGACACTTTAATGTCCTTTAAGTGAATTTTTGGGACTTCAAAAGAGGCCTGGTCTTGTTTTACAACAGTACACACATCCTCACCAATACTGCTAACTTTATCCCTATAATTATTAACATGTGTTGCAGCGCCATCTTTTAAAACCATCTTCATCCTGTTTATAATTTCATTACTCGTGTTAAATTCAACTTGTAACTTCCCTTGTGACCTTTTCTCCCCTCCTTTCTCATCCCCCTTTACATTCTTTTGCAGAGTACGAGCATCTTTGTCTGAGACAGATTCTTGTTTGATGGCCATTACAGGATCCTTTTGCACCGTTTCAGTTTTCTCAACATTTGAGTTAAATATTTCTGTTCCATGTATTTTATTCTTTCGAGTTATAAATGAATCAGTATCATTAAATATTTTGTATTCACCTTCCAGCTTTTGAGTCTTCTTTTTAGCTTGGGGTATCGTTATTTCGGGAATTGTACTTTCAGTGAGTTTAGTGTTGACTGCATCCTTTGCCATAGATGAAATTGGGGCCTTTAAAACCTCTTTCATTTTTGCTCTTGTTGAATTATCCGTTGTTGCAGGTTGATTAGCTGTCTGGGATACATTCTCAGTTTTCTTTGGGGACTCTCTAAAATTAGGTAAAGCATCACAAATGTTTCCTTTCATTTTCAGACTTTGCACTTTATCAGTGTTTTTTACTTGTTCCTCAACTTTCTTTTCCTTCAACTCAATATCATTTCCCTTACTTTGCCTTGATGGTTCAGTGTGAGTATCTTGATCTTGTTTGACATCTTCTACATCTTTTAGTATTAGGTTAGCATCTCTTGTTGAACGGCTAAGCTTTGGTGTACTGATTCGTTTACTCGGTTGCTTTTCAGCCATGTTGTTGGGAAGAGCTATTAATGTATTATCACAGGGTTGCACTTTCACTTGCTTGATTTCGTTCTCAGTCTCATTTAATGGTGGACTTTTAATCGATGCTTGCTGATTAGAAACCTCTCTGGAGTCATTTGGACATGTTTGTGTTGTATCTGAGCTTTTCTCTTTGGAGAGCAGAGGTCCGTTCTTTCCTTGATTTATTGATTTGTGTGACAGCTGAGTTTCAGACTCCTCCATTTCTTTTTGTTCTCTCTCATCCTGCATATGTTTTGCTGTGACATGACCAGGATCTCTTACTGAAAACCCATATTTAGTTAAGAGGTCCTCATATGATGTACTAACTCTTCCTGTGTTGCTTGACTTATCTGTAGTTGCCTGCGGTTCACACTTTCCAATCATGTCTTCTTTTTCTTCAATGTTTGTAGACACTTCAGTCTGTCTGTCAACATCATGTTCATTTTCTACTCTCTTGTTTTTAACACAAAAGCTTTCATCCTTCACAAATTTCTTAGTTTCAACAGAACTCTCCTCGTCTTGGTTTGCTGGATTTTCTTGCTCATCAACATGACACTTACTTGACACACAAATAGTATAGATCATGGGTTCATCATCTGAAACGGCTTCTGTTTTGCTTGAGACACAAATACTGAAAATCATGGGTTCCTCTCTAGGTTCCTCATTGCTTGGTGTAGGAATAGTAACGTCTGATGTATCAGCGGTGGATTCTACAATCGGTGTTAAAACAGGCTGTGAATTATTCTTCTGAGTTGCATCCTCCTCCACTTTTACTTCATGCTTGGGGGAAACATTTGATTTTAGTGTATTCTCAGCTGATGTTTGGGGTTTGGAACTGGTCGGATTCACTTCTTGGGACTCTTCTGTGGACTTTTGTGGACTGCTTTTCTCATGTGATATTTCTAATGTTCTGGGAAATCCTTGGTCTTGCTTTGAGCTCGCGCATTCTTTAATTTTCTCTTTCTGTTGACTATTTGGTACTTCTGAATCATCTTTTATTCTTGACATATTCTGATGGTTTCTAGGGAGTTCATTCTTATCAAATGAGAACAGGGTCTTTGTATTTTCATCATCTTGATGGAGGTCTTCTTGCTGATAGCTTTGTTTTGCTTCAGCAGAAGCTTTTTGTGTTAGTGATTGTTTGTCTGTTTCTGGTTTTGAGTGACTCTCCACTATTTGGTTTAGAGAGGTAGTTTCTACAGCCTTTACTTGTGAAGTCTTGTTCTGATGCTTAGCCAAGTCATTGTCCTTTGTTACACTGTGTTTGTTTATTAATACTTGTCCATCATCATCATTGTAAAAAGGCTTTAGTATTTCTGGCTCCTTGTTTTTTTGTGAGGCCAGGTCCTTTACTGGTCCAGAGTTCATTCTGACTGTATTGTCTTTTGAAGATGAATCTGAACTTGACTTTACCCCAGAATTGTGTTTATAGGTTCTATTTAAAAGCTGGTCAGGATCTACATTCACTGCATTGGTTTGAAGATTTGAGGTGAGCTCTGATTTGGCAGGTTCCATTAGTCGTTTAGCAGGTGGAATTCCATTTTTAAACTTCATGTCACTTGATGAGGATGTCAGTTGACTAGATGTAATCTCAGAGCTATTTTTGATTGGTTCATTTTTAGACTGCTCCACGGCAGCAGTAATCTTACTTTTGAGATGTACATTAGGATCTTCAACTCTGGGTGTTTTTTTCTCCAATCCCAATAGAGTATTTTTATTCAAATCACTGTTTGATTTTGAAGTTTCATTGCTTGTAATATGGAAGTCGTCTTTGATTATATCAGTAGGTTTAGTCACAGCTTTTTCAGAAGAAGTATACTGACTCTGTCTACTTCCATACAGATTTTCTTTCTGATCATGCTGAATTGTTTGTTTTTCATTTTGCAGTGCAGGTGGATTATGGGAAGTGTAGTTCTCTTTATAGGTCTTGAGTGCAGCTGTCAAATGACCTGACAATAAGTCATCCGGTGACATTTCATGACTTTGTTTTGTTGACTCCTTATTAGTGTTAACATCCTCTGAGCTTGTCACACTAATTTGTTTATCTTCTGAGATTCTGGATGGCTGGTAGTTTTTATGGACACCGTTTTCCACTGTTGATCTTCTCTTGAGAGTTTCTTTCATCTCTTTATCATCAACTGGATGTTTGTCTTTCTGCCTATCTATAGCCAAAGGTTTACATTTAACATTCTCATCCTTCTTTTCTGAGACTGCATTCTGATTATCTTCAAAATGAAGAGGTTGTATTTCCGTTGATGGTGGAGATCTATTCTTGGGATGATCGTGCAATTTAATTTGTTCTTTGTACTGGGTTACACTGGAATAGGTTATATCTTGAAACAAATGATTCAGCTTGTCTGCTGTGATTTCTTTCTTTACACAATGGCTTTCTTGGCCATCATTATTGATAGTCCCTCTTGTTTTTGTTGAATTTCTAGCTAGAATGCCTTGTTTGGCAAGTTCCTTTTCTTTAATTGCTGATATTTCCTTTTGGGCATGTGCTTTCAATTTCGATGTCAGTATTTCTTGTTTACTTGGGCCTCTTTCCTTGGAAGAAAGCACCCTAGTTGTGATCTTGTCAGTATCTTTACTCATCGTTTTGTCTTTTCTGTCAGTGCTAGTATCTGTTTCATTTGTATTTTGAAAATCCCTTCTCATATAACCAGGTGATTGACTTGTCATGTCCTGCACTTTGTAACCTTGTTGTTCTTGTTCTTTTACAGGCTCTGTAATGGATAGTTTATCAGCTGTATCATATTTAATTGGAGTTTGTGGGTTTCCTGATTTAGCCAAAACAAATGTATTATCTCTTAACCTTCTTGCTTGCTCATTATCTCTTATGGCAAGAATATCATTAATACTGAATCTGTCTTCTTGTTTAGTTGGTAAACTTGTATTATTTTGATGAGAGGTGTCAATGTTTGGGACGACTGAAACTTTATCCTGCAAAGCAGAATTTGGTGCACCGTTGTTGGCAGAAAACTCATTTTGAACTGTGTATAGTGTACTTGATGTATCGTAGATTGGATAACTCTTGGCACCAGATTGTTCAATCATCTCTGATTGTTTGTGTGTCCATCCACTTTCCTTGTGTCTATCTTCATTTGTTGATGACATGTGCCACTGTTTGTTAGTCTCATATCTGTATGGTTGATAAGAGTGCAATCCTTCATTCTTTTGACCTTTATAGTCTTTTAAAGGTGCAGGAACTCTTTGATCAAATGTATTTTGTGTCGCCACAGCATTAAAAGAAGAATTTTGCTCTATTACTCCTTTAACAAAATCATTTTTGGAACTGAAGCTTTGTAAACCACCATAAAAATCTATTACAGGAGATGTTTTGTTCTGGAGACTGTTTTTTGGTATTCCATAAGATTCATTGGACTTTGAAAATTTGTTTAATTGATTGTCATGTATAGACTTTTCACTGTAAGATGTTTTCCTGGGTGATATTGTATCTTCCCTGACATCTTCCTCCTTTCCAAGCCGACCAAGTTTAATATCTTCATTCACTTTTTGCATGTATGTTTCCTTTCGAACAGAATAGCTGTCATTGGCAAAATATTGCTTAGCGGTGGCCTTTCTCTGTTTGTCCATCTCAATCAGTGCTGCTATTTCTCCTCTAAATGGCCTTGATTCAGATCTACCGTCTGTTTCCTTGACTGAACCAATCTGGCCCCAAGCCTCATTTTGTCTGTTTTCAGTAAATATTTTTCTTTCAAAGTTCTGTCTTTGATCATTTTGATTTTCGTTATTACTCTGGGCGTATTGCTCAGATGTTTGAGCAGGCAGAGACTGTGTCGGTAGGTAGGCCTTTGGAAGCACATTTGCTATTTCTGGCCTAGCAGGAATTAAAGCACTGTTGATGTCTATTAATTGACCTTCTGAAGTTTTTTCTTGTGCTGAAAGATTGCGTGTTGAGAGCTCTGTGTTAGCCAGCAGATCTGTGCTGGGCGAGTGACTCTCTGAACTTCCACGCAACGATTTGTAATTAGCAAATCTGTCCTGAATTTGCGGTAAAGTTAATGTCAAATTATCATACGATTCAAAGCCTTCGGTATAATCTTTAGGGGTGATAGGCGCTACACTGGGCTCTCGAGTTCTGACACATGCAGCTTGTGCATCCGATCCAATCAAATTCTCCTGAGCAGTTTCTTGGGATACAAATATATCCGAAAATCTTGATTCTCGGCCCTCCAGCTTTGAGGTCTGCTTATTTTGATCGGTTATTTCTATCCCTTTAAATCTTGTGGGACTGTACGTACTCTTGACTCTTTTTCGATTGTCTTTGAGGTTAAACAGCAGACTTGAAGCTTTAGATTTGTAGCTGTCACGCAGATGTTTGACATCAGTCTGAAGTTTAGGGTCAGTTTCACCCTGGGAAGAATAATCAGAAACAGAAGGAGTGTGTGCAAACTGCAGGATCTCAGACGTCTCGGTTTCTTGTCTTGTGTGAATAACCGGTGTGAGGAGCTGGGTGATGTTGAATGGCGTCACGCTGCTAGGCAAGTTGCTCTCGACCACTAACTCATGTGTAACTTTGTTATTGGTAAACAAATTTGAATCCGGCCTGCATGTTCTCTGATTAGTTGGCGAGACTGTGGAGGGCCGGTTGCCTGGAAGTTTGTTCCTTACAAAGTTATTGTTTTTCTTCCAAGGTGGATAGTTGGAAGTCATCTCAGATTCGCACCTCTTCTCAATCGCAGAGGCTTTCTGGACAACCGTGGACCTGGAGCGCTGGCTAGCTACAACGTCCTGAATTTGTCTCTGATTGAAGCGCCTACTTTCACACGGAGAGTTTGGAATTCTGTGGTTGTCTTTCAGCTCTTTGTATATAGGAGAATCATACCATCGTATGAATTCATTAGCTGACATAAACCCTGACACATTTGCACTTTGAAAAGAGAACCTGTTGTACTCTTCCCAAAGCTGGAAGGGACTGAATTCACTATGGAAGAAACTGTTTGTAGAGTTCAGTGCCTTGAACTTACTTTTCGAAGATTTCATCTGGACTGTTGTGTCCAGCTGTGCCACTGAGTCAGCCCAGTCGGATGTGTGAAAATGGTTTCTGTAAGACTGAAATGGGCCTGACTTAAAATTCTGCTGGTATCCTGAAGAGAACTCAAAGAGTTCCCTCTGGATGCTTAGCATAGCTGATTTGTCCCATGATTCACTTCCAAAGTCTCTATACCTATCCCTCGCCAGAATAACGTCACAAGTCCCACTGTCTTGGTAACACTCCCCTGAACTAAAGGCTTTGATTAGAGATGACACTCTGGATGTGCTCCTGCTCTGCTGCCACGTCACCTCCTTGGAGCCATTGTTCATATTAGACAAGCTTCCCTCTCTGAAAGCCTGTTCCTGATGGGTTACATCCACATAGGAATGCTGGAATGTTGAGGCCATCTCAGGTTGTACTTCTGCCTCACCATATTGTTGAACGTTGTATGAAAATGCCTCATGGGAGATTGTACTTTGCTGGGTTTCCTCTGCAAACGCCTTATGTCGCTCAGTAGGAGACGAGGAAATTTCTGAGTCATTGTAAATGGCCTCCTCTCCAATGCATAGGCTCCTGAAGGCACGATCAGTGAGGTTGCTCACCTCCCTGTCTGTGTCGTCCATAAAGCTGCTGCTGCTGCTGGAAGAGTCACTGAGGCCATCAGAGTATTTGCGGTGGCCCTGCATGCTTGCCCGTTGACCTGTGTGGCGCTTTTCCATGGAGCCCATTTCAAGCGCTCGCTCTCATGGACAGGGCACAGTTGTCCCTGTCAGTCTTGAGATGGCTGACGCAGAGTGTCTTGCATTTAAGTAGTTCACCTTCTAAGAGGTGATCAAAATGCCTTCCTTTCCTGTAAAAGTACCAGAGATGTCACAAACTTGTAGTTCACTGTAGTTTTTGACAGAGACTTGAAAATCACACTGCTGTTGGTGAGTGATTCAGATATCAAGTAATTCAGATTTTATCATGAAGTGTGACATCCAAACTGTCTTTGACCTTTAAATCGGTTCATTTGTGAATTGAGCTGCACCTCTGCCTCCCATACTGCATATATCACGTGAAGTATATTTAGAGAAGGAAACTGCTTCCCATTCTTACACAGGATTCCATATTAACCTTCTCTGACACTGGCTTGCATGCTAAAATGGGTTCCACTGGAACACTCTGCACATGGATGTCAACGTTAGTACTGGCAGAGTTATATATTTGGTTCACTCATTACATCAAATATTAGGTAATTAAAATGTTAGTATGTTTATAAGCAGGTAGAAATGTTTATCTTACACATTTTAATGTTACATATTACAAAAGGCATGTTTAGCACTGTAAAAAATTGAATATAATTAAATATGGTTTGTTTTAATATTTTGGCTTTTATGCAGAGCAGTATTCAATATGACAAAAGTAATGGCAATTATTTCTAGATTCTTTGCTAATTACTGGGGAATAGCTATAAATAATTCCCCCACAGCAGTGTGGTTACAAATTTAAATACGCGAGTAAAAATAAACTCCCCTGGTCCTTTAAAACATGCAAGAAATTTCAGTGAGAATACAAGGTCCTTTCTTGGTTTTGATCTAGTATATGTGTGTATATATTGTTCATTTATTTTATTTACTGAAGTAAACTACAGAGGCTGATTGGTCCAGTTCACATAACTCTTTTATTCTTGTCCCTGCCTGTCCTCACAAAGCAGTTAAAATTACTGATGCTACTTTCATACTTGATATTCCTAATATTACTTAAAAAAATTCTTAAACATTTACATTTATTTATTATTTAAATTTATTTATTTTTTACATTTGATTACCTCCTTGCTTAGTAGTGTGAAAACATCATAATAAATAGGTAGGGTTACAATAAATATGCATTTTATTATAATTAGATAAACAAAACTTAACAACAAAACTTAAAAACAATTGCTAAACAAATATACTACATCATAAATCAATTGAATCTAATTTGTTTAAGATGATAATTTCTTTTGTCGCTTTTAAAAACATATTTTTAATTATTTGTATAGCACTCCTATCAACATATAAAAACATAATTCATGTTGTTCAATTACATATTTCTATAAACTAGGCTATAAGATAAAAATATTTGAAGCAGAATTTAACACCTAGCATAAACTAAATTCACATAACAATCTGAACACAATTTCACAATTTGCCTTTTTTCTTACCTTTTGCTCTTATATCTCATGTTTTAGTGGAGTATTTTTTTCATGCTTAAGAAAGAAGTTATTCCTTATCCGTTGCATATGTGCAGCAAAAACAAAATCTCTTCAACAATGCTTTGGCTGGGCTCTCCTTAAAAATTGATCAGACATAAAGGCCACTTTGTACAAGGGCCCCTGCAGGGCTAAAGCAACGATGGTTCAGAAGCAGAAACACACTGAAATAGCAGTGGCATCAGGCAGAGACGATCGAGCTGGAAACATGGGGCAATGGCTAGAGACAGCACACGTATTGGAATAACCATGTGGTGTCAAGTGTCAAGTAGATGAAAAAAACCCAAGCGTGTAATAATTGTGCCGTGCCAGGCCTTAATAATCAAAATTACATTGAAGCACCACTGAAGTTTACAATGCCAGTAGAAAAAAAACC
Source organism: Enteromius viviparus (assembly GCA_032353835.1). NCBI lineage: Eukaryota > Metazoa > Chordata > Actinopteri > Cypriniformes > Cyprinidae > Enteromius > Enteromius viviparus. Next base: position 5,113,956 of record JAUCNO010001053.1, read on the forward strand.
CTGTTGTTTGTAGCATAACATGCATCCACTTGTGGAGTTGTTGTGGTGGATAGCATGTTTCTAACCAGATGAACATGTACCCATGGTGTAAAAATAGCTTCTTGCTTCACTAACAAGTGTCACTCACTTCTTTTGGCTGAACCGTGCCTTAGACTCGTCAACAGATGATATCTGATCCCTCTTTGGGATTTTAAGAGTTAAACATGTCCATTCAGTAGTCTTTTTACCTCAATTTTTAATTGTACTTATAAAACAAGTACAGTGTCAGTCAGCCCAGTAACTGTCAGTTATTAAAATCTAATCTAAGAAAACTGGACAGTCTCTGTTGCCAGTTAACGTAATAAAATGGGGTAATAGAAGGGTCACAATAGGAGGGGTATTTTTTGAGCTGGCTCCTCCTCCTCCTCTCAGTCAATCAATTTTCCAATGTCCCCCTGATGTCAACCTGTCTCACGCCAGTCTTAACTCTGCAGCCATGCACTGCTATAATAGGACATGGGTGCAGTGAGCTCTTTCCCAGGAGTCTTGGCTGCAGCGGAGGGCCTGGTGTGTAAAGGTGATGGACACTCACATATGGAGCGGCAGGGCCGCCCTCGCTCTTCTTTAGAGCTCTGTTGCTAAGCTCTCGTCAGAGCTGTTGCACCCTTACTCACTACTTCCTCACAGCTGTAGTTTACAACACTGCCTGATACTGAGTAACTCATTATCCTCAGCTTAACAAAACAACATGAGCCTAGCAGCTGAGAACAAGAGAGATGGCTACAACATTATGCACAAAGCCAACATTTTTTTTACTATTTCGATTTTTATATAAATATTTATTTATTTAGTGTACACTCTTACATATTTCAGAGTAAATATCACTATCATGTGTAGACAAGATTTAAGGGGGCTCAGAGAGGTACTGCACTCTTGTAAAAAGAGTGTTATATTACATATGCATCTGCTCTTGACCCCCACAAAAGGGTAGAGTGGTCTCTTCCAAGCACTGGTCATACCCTCTGTGAATCACCCCTCATGACATTTATGGGATCATACTGCAGTTACAGCATTCCTGCTTGTCAAAAATTTCTAAATGCTTTATCATATAACATCAGACAACACTGCTTCTTTAATGCACTCTTAGTTTATTGTTGAACAGTAAAATGTTGTTGTCAATATGTTAAGGCTCCTGCCTGCACACTCTTTAAAAAAAAGAGAGTGCAGATAAAAAAATAATAAACAAAAACAATGATACAATGTATATTTTAGATAGCCTGGGCCCGCCCATACTTCCTTTGATGCTACATTCATATCGCGAGCAAAGTTAGTCTGGCCAAGCTGCCGTTTTACAGGATTTCAGTTCTCAAAAAGATGGGAACCAATGAGAAACAAGCAGAGGTAATTAAAGTAAGTAAAGACATTTTCCTACTGCTTTAATAAAGCTAGCTACAATTGGTCATGGTGTCTTCAGGTTCCGTCGCTACGCATACCGTATGTCATCGGAATGAGTGGTCTGATCGGTTGTAGATTCGTCCAGTAGTATACAGAGGCATCTGATGGATGCAGGTTAAGCCTGCCTCCCAGAAGGCGGGTAGTAAGGTAGCTTGGCCAGACTAAGCTCCTATGAGCTTTAAAGTCGTGGAAGCCAGGCTATATTTTAGATTAATTTGCTGGACAAACAGCTATTGCAAACAGGAACATTGGTTCTACAGTGAGATGGGATTAAGGGTGAGGCTATCTATTTATCTAACCAATGCGAAACCAGATAGGGAGAACGTGGTAATCATTTTGTCATGAAGTCAACATAATACAAACAAAATTAATTGTGATGGAGTTGTTGTATCTTAATTGAAATGACAGTAGTTTTCATAAAGTTATAAAGTCTGTGTGTATCAAAGTCAAATAATTAACACAGTCAATGAGCACAGTCACTGAAAGTACTTAGGCTATCAAGCATTAGAATAACGTCATTGCTCCCAGGCTCATTTACAAAATGCCGCTGAGAGAAAACAATGCATGGCTCTTCTTATGGCGCCTGTAATGTTCTCGGATATTGATTGTATCAAGGATATTAGCTGGTCTGTGACTTAATCAGCCACCGCCCCCATCTGAATAAAGCTTGAGCTAAATGACTCCCTCCTGAGGGGCCTGCTCTGTCTCTTTTTATTAAAACCCCACAGTCATTTGAATGAAAATGTCAATAGATCTTCCCTTGCATGCTTTTACAAGAAAAAAAAAATTAATTGTGATGAATTCTGAGTGACGATACCTTTAAAATGCTGCATCTTTTATTTTAACTCAAGTCTTCTGGGATTTTTTAAATGCTGATGCACTGGACCTACTACAGTATTTCAGTAGTAGCTTCAAATTATGATCGCTGACATCCAAAAATCATGATACAAGTGTTTTTTTATTCCCAGAAATTTACATCACGCTTTACCGATACTGGGGAACAGCAACAAGCTATAATATGTAAATAATGCAGGTCATTAAACAGTCCCATTTCCACACTGGGTCTTTTTTAGAGTGCCACAATGCTGGTCCTCTGCATATCCAGTGGTATAATTATAAAACCAATTAACTGAGAATAATTTGCCCTAATGGCAGAGCCAATAAACAAACAAACTGAGCGAGTGATTTAATGGAAGGGTGTCTTTGTGTTGCTTTGCGAGTGGCCCAAATGAGTTTAACAAGAGCTCCCTCGAGATGCTACATATACCAGAGATATGAGAGAGAGCATCTCCTTTTGATTTCCCCTGGTCCTTGACTACCATTTAAAACTTTAAGAGGTATCTGTGGAGGTCAGTCAAGCACTGTACTGTACCCAGCACTGACCAAACCCGAGATGTCCATAGTAGAGGCCAGACCACGAGGCTCCTGTATTAGCTAAGATGCTGTTGATGTGATCTGTGTGTTATTGTGCCGTCTCTCCCGCTGACTCGTGTATTACATTAACAAGCCACTTACTGATTGACTGAGAGCTTCTCTCCATGAGCCCTTTTAATCTACTCTGATATGAAATGCATGATTTCGCTGCAGGAGTCAGGTCTGCGGGTGGGCAATGTCTTAAAACTGTAATTGAATAAGTGAAAGAATCACTGTCTCTTACGTTATCTAAGGGCAACATGAAATAAGTGATAGTTGATTTCATGTGGGAGGATTCTGTGTTGTAGCCACATGGAGTCAGTGTAGAGTCCTGATAGCTGGAATAAATGTGGCATGTCATTATTTCGAAATAAATTGAGTTTCTCTTGCATTTTGCTGGCATGATTAACTGGTTAATTAGAAAAGAAAAAAGTTGTTGTGCAATGAAAAACCTGATAAATGAGCTTGAAAAAATAGTAATTTTTCTAAAAAAAAGTCGTGTCACTACTGTTTTTTATATTGTCTAATATCTTTTAGGAAGAGCCTTAAATTATACTGCTATTTAAGCAGCATACAGTATGTACAGCAAATATATGCATGCCTTTTTAATACAGTATTGCACAATGCAGACTGCTTGGATTGAATTTACATTCTCAATATGGTAAAGGAACCAGCTGTGATTTTTTACGTTTTTTTATCGTTATTTAAGTAACAGTAACTATACCTCTTTTCAGAATGATAACTACATTAGATGCTAATTCCATTTCACATGTTTTTGCAAAAGAAAAACAACAACAATATAGCAAATTGCATATACATACTAGTATGGCATTTTAATTGCATCCAAAGATGTTAAATACAATCATTTATGTCCTTGTTGTAATCAGTAGTTGGAGACAGTCCTAAAAGATAATTGGTAGCATTTGTAGCAAACAAAAAACAGTTTACAACAGAATTCCTAGTCGTTTAGACTGCTGAGACTCATGCAGCTTGTACTTTGAAAAATGCTTTGAAAAATGGGAAACATCAGATTTATGAAAGTGACTGATTCAATATCAAAGTTTACTGATAACTGCCATTTTCAGGCTTGGTTTGTGTATTTTTGTAATTCACAACAGGCTTTGTCTCCATTACAACATGCTATATATGCTTTAAATTCTTCCATGATTTAGTCAGAATAATGGAAAGATTTTTTTTCTACACAATGCAGAGTTAAAGACAAAAGCATTGCACTGGCAGGACACATGTTAAGCTGTAGTCCTATACTCTGTTGCTATATATAAGCACATTGTGTAATTCAACTCCTCTTGGCAGCAGTTGTCAGTAGGAGAAACCACTAGCTCAGCACATTACCCTACCCAATAAACCATTATGCTTCAAACCACGAGATGGGTGGACAAGAATTGTGAGCTGAAGACAGAAAACTACATTATGACTCCAGACAGAGGCCATATTTTTAGGATTCAAAGTAAGGATCGTTCACCCAAAAGTTTAAAAATTGTCATCATTTACTTATCCTCATGTCTTTTTAAACCAACATGACTTTTTTTCTTTCATAGAATGCAAATGATGCATTTCTTTAATGCATTTGGTCAGTTTGCTACACAAAGCATTTATATATTTTGAAGAAAGTATGTACAGTATAGTAGAGTTTTTTTAAAGCTTAAAAGCCTCAGTCACGATCACTGTAATTATATGGAAGAAATAAACTACACTACGCAACATTAAACGTTTACTAGAAGGACGAAACTCATATGAGATTGAATCAACATTTATTTTAATTTTCATGTAAACTATTTCTTTACACTTTGTGAGAGTCCAGTTTTCACATTATCTAACTTATGGATGTAAATGCTACTAAAACCTGGCCACGACTCCTATACCTTTAACATGCTGTAGGTCCAGCTGAAAATTTGTTCTGCTTCCAAAGGTTCTCTCAGGAAATGACATTTCCTACGTACTTTTAACAGGGGGAGTGATTACAGGATAGAGAAAGAGAAAAAGAAAAAGAGAGAGGGTGAAAAAAGAAAGACTGGGAAAGAGGGGTGTTTCTAACTGGGAACAGAGCACGCACTGTTTCAGATTACACACACACACTGAGAGGGAGAAAGAGAAAGAAAAGGAGAGAAAATCCCAGGGACTCCTTTCTTTTCTTGACGTTTAGTTGGGTTTATGGAGCCTACGGGTCTGCAAAATGAAGCTCTCCACTGTTGCGATAGTTCTCCTGACTAGAGCTTTTATTGGAGGTAAGACTGTCTGTTTATTTTGGCCTTGTAATATGCAATGACGAAACAACTTGCAAAATTGCTTTCAGGGGTACAAGATCAGTGAGATGATTTTTCAGACAACAGCTTCACATTTGTTACACATGCAACTGCAGCATAAAATCTATTTTGCATGCTTAAAAAAATTAAAGTAAACAACTCTTCCACTTTTGTTCACTGACCTCATTTTACATTAAATATATGCATTTTTCTTTTGTGCAAAAACGTATTGCAAAATGTTGCATTGTTCTGAGCAGTCTCAGCAACTAGACATTTTCAGGTCAGGGTTTTATTCAGCATTATTAATTATTGTGAGACTTTGTGACTTGTGAGTCTTGTGATGTGGTTTTTGCATTAAAAACAGACCCCCGTTTGACCCCTGAGGGACTCAAGTAATTTGGACACAACATAAACACGACAAAGGCTTTTAACAGCTGGATACAATCATGTTGTCGTGTTCCCTGCTCTATCCTCTAGTTCAAGAAGGCAGACAAATGTTTTCCACCTGTAGTTTCTGTTTGGCACGGCATAATAAGCCCAGATACATTCAGATATTTTACACGCTTTAGGGGTCATAGGCTTGAGCCAGAATAGGAAATACCACTGATGAAACTGAAATACTATAACGTTTTAAAATATAACGTTATATTTAATATTATTTATACTGTACATACATACACAAAGAGTTAATTTGCTAAAACAGAAAAGTTTTGAAATTGAAATTGTCATTGTGCATCAAACAAATCAATCAAACTGCAGTTTTTGCTGTTTTGATTAGGTTAAATAATGAAAAAAATACAGTTAATAAATTACAATAAAAATATGATAGCATAATAAAAAACAAGATTTTGCAAAATGTTGAAAAAAAAAATGTTTTTGTAAATAAACTCTCTACACAAACACACACACACAAACACATAGAGAAAGGGAGAGAAGGAGGAAGCTTATAGAATTAAACTTAAAATTATGACAGATCTATGACAGATGTTCATAAATTCTGAACTTCAACAAATGATTAATTTCAGTTATTATTGTATGCATTTATCTTTTTGAGGTATAAAAGTTTCTACTGTATATAAAGGAAAACTAATATTTTCCCTATGTTTAAAAATTTGGAAAAATAAATTCGTAAATTAATTTTCTAACACGTTTAAATCATGATTAAACAGATATTACATCAGCAGCAACAACACAGAGAAAGTCTAAACGTTTTATTCTTTTTATTACATGTATTTCCCAGAGCTGAGTATGGCTCTAAATGTGACCGTCACCCCTGGGCCAGTCAGCATGTGTATGGAGGGAGACAACATCACTTTATCCTGCTTAGTGTCTCAGAGAAAGAGAAGCAGCAGTGCTCTGGTACTACGCTGGTTCTACTTCCCCACCCCTGAAGACGAGCACCTCGTGGTCAGGATGGGCATGAAGAAGAGCAAATATTATGGCAACTACAGCAAACGCTTTCCCCAGAGCAAGTTCCACTTTTGGGAAGAAATGGACGGTCAGATCTACCGTTTGCTGATTCTGAATGTGTCCCTGGAGGACGGAGGCAACTATTCCTGTAAAGTGCAGGAAATACGTAAACACAGAAACAAGTGGAGAGCCTCATCGAATGGAACAGGGAGCATGCAATTACGAGGTAACTTGAGGTTTTTCAAATCATCATTACATGATGTACACAACACTGTACTCAGCCTTCTTCTTAAGGCTAAATGAAGCAGTTTTTTTATTACACTACATGAAACCATTTGCCTTTTTTCAGTTGATCCTCTCATTTCGATGTTGCTTTTAGCTTTAGCATGTTAGCTACTTATACTACAACATGGCAATGAATAGAGCAGATATATGCAAAATGCAAATGACCAAATGCACAATGTAAAAGCTTTTTAAGAAGGTTAAAGGATTAGTTTACCCAAAAATGAAAATTCTATCATATTAATTACTCCCCCTCATGTCGTTTCAAACTCATAAGACCTTCGTTTATCTTCAGAACACAAATTAAGACATTTTTGATGATATCAGAGAGCCATCTGTACCTCCATAGACTGCAATACAACTGAAATGATCCCAGATCCAGAAACATAGTAAAAAACCAGTACAGTCCATGTGACATCAGTGGATCAGCTTAAATTTTGCGACGCTAGGAGAATACGTTTTTCACAATAAAAACAAAAATAACATCATTCTTCTCCCGTGACATACTCTCTAAAATGGTAGACATAAACAACCACAGATTACCTACATGTGTGTTTTTCTCCCGGATGTAAACAATGTTGATTACGCCAAAAATGTATTCTTGTAACGAAGTTGATCCACTGAATGTTTTACTGGTGTTTTACTACGCTTCTGGATCTGGGATCATTTCAGTTGTATTTGCTGTAGGCTTGGATGGCTCTCTGATGTCATCAAAAATATCTTAATCTGTGTTCTGAAGATGAACGAAGGTCTTATGTGTTTGGAACGACATGAGGGTGAGTAATTAATGACAGAATTTTCTTTTATGGGTAAACAAACCCTTTAATAATCTGGAATTTAAAACAAATGTTCAGTTCAGGAACTAGTCACTAGCGGCAGTTAACACTGTGGTTGACTTGGATGTGGTGGAAGAATGATGTCTTGCCACGGTCAGGGCTAACCACACAACAGCTGTTTCCTCCAGTTCACTAATCCTTCAGTTCATCCAACAGAGGGTCAATTCCAATTCCACAATTGGTGACAACATTTATTGTTAGCTATTTGTAAGCCTCTTTTAGAGAGGGGATGGTCTGTCTTTTCAGAGCATTACAAAAGAGCGATTATCAGATTCACATAGTCACATTACTCCACGGCAACAGTTCAAAGCCCAAATCCAAATAAGTTTTCGAATGGTCCATAAAATTTTAAATAATCAACGTGAAAATGAGGCGTAAATTTTTCACATTGTAGCCTTTTCTTACATGCTAGCTTCAGTGTTTATAAGTCTCAGGGTTCCACCTTCCACATATATACATCATTTCCACTATAAATGTGTTCTGGGCCAACACAAACAGACCGTGAGGCTGTTAACGAGAGCAACCTGGACATGCTGTGGGGACAGAGAGAGTGGAGACTTGGCAAGGATGCAACTGAAAACATTTACTCTGGCTGCATTATGAGTTTTCCTATGGTGTTCGGACAGCAAGAGGTCCCCAAAGCCTCAGCGTCCATTGGATTAATCATCTGCCTGATAAACTGCAATTACCTGATGCTAGCAACAATAAAAAGAGCAACTGCAGTGACCGTTCACTCAAAAATAAACATTTACATTTACTCTGCTATGACTTTCTTGCGTCTGTAGAACGCAAAGGAGATTCTGAGTATAGCTTTCAATCATTTTAAAATCTCTTTGAGTGATTAATAGACTTAAATGTTAGTTATTCTTTGAAAGTCTTCACCTTTAAGAGTTACTAAAACTAGATCAGTCCATGAATAAGTCGGATTTCGTGACCTGGATGGTTTGAATACATACGTTTTGTTCTCTCTAAAACGTGCCAGTGACAGCTAGGGCAGATGTAAAGATTTTCAGTGAATAATAAATTACATTTCAATCTGTTCTTCACACAAAGCTATTAAAGGCTTCAGAAGGCTTGGAATACAGTGCACAAGTCATATTTCTTCTTTTATGTTCCTTTGAAGAAAGATAGTCATATGGGTTTGGAAAAACATGATGGTGAGTAAATGATGACACATTTTCATTTTTGGATGAGTTATTTCTTTAAAGTAGGTCTTTCTAATTGATGACGTTCAATAAGCAAATTTATTTATGTTATTTATTTAGTTATGCTTTATCATTGGCCATGATAAGTCATTGCGTCTTAATTTTTTGTCTAGCTAACATTTTAGAAGCTAAATCCAAAAATAAAAGAAACAAAAGAAATACGTATTTGAAATCACTATACAGTATATTTAATACGATTTCGTTTAGAGAGATAAATGCAGTAAAAATACTTTAAAACCATTCAATAATATGCACATGTAACTGATGATTTACTTGAAGAAAAAACATCTGCATATATCTCACAGATATAAAGATGTGGTTTTGAAGGAATTAAAGCAACAGAATTTTATTGGAGAGGCTAGACAACCACATATAACCCAATTGACCAAATCCGAGACACAAAAATAGATAAAACCAAGTGAGAGAGTAAAGAAACAATAGGCAATAAGGAAGGAAATGATAAGGTTGGATGGTTGACTTAAACCAGGGAACTTGTCTTGCAAAAGATACAACAAAACAATGTCAACCCGCTGAAATACCCCATAAATACAGACAAAAGCAGGACCACAGAGCGGGGTTAACCACTTCAACCAACTCAACAGCCACAGGGTCGGCTAGAAAATGACTTAATGCTTTCCCAAAACAAAAGCAGCACTCAAACATATGCTGTTCCCCACCCATTCATTCGACTACACTTTGAATGTAGTGTGCACATTATTATTGCACAATGTGTCTGCAGATCTGAAAATGTGCTGAACCCTTCAGTTTAGCAGGGGTTTAATAGAATGACTTTGACTTGAAAGAAAATGCAGATCAGATGTGTAATTGTATACCTGCTGTGGATAGAGTCACAGCCGTTCTGGTCGTTATTTCAAGCAGTCGCTGCTAATGTAGAGCATGTGAGGGGAGATGCACAACAGGATCTGTTAGGGTCCAGAACACAGAGAGAATAGTGCTTTAAATGTACTTTAATTTGAAAAGGTATCTACTCTAGATTGATTTACTTAAGGTTTGTTTAGCATCGTGGCCTTGCCAGCAATGCTGACGCGAGAAATGGGGTTGGTTTGGTGGCAGGACTGTTTTTGTTTGGCTTGCCAAAGGAGGAAGTGTTAAGGAAACTCCATAAAATACTTTTAGTTATTTTTTTGATTAAACTTTTTTTATTACTATTTGTTTCACATCATAAAATCCTGTAAGTTTCATTCAACTAATTTGACATTTGAACTAAATATCATACAATAAGATTTGAAAGTAGTTTTGTCCAGCAGTGCCCCTTAACATCTGTAAGCAATTTTCCCTGACCTGACCTGTTTTAGTACAAATTTAAACAAGAAAAATTAAAGAAAGAATGAGAAAATTAGATTTTCCTATGTAAAATCATTTGTTGATTTTCCTATGTCTTAGCAATACACTAAGATATTTAAAAACTGATGTAATGCATGTTGTATGTATTAATAGCTGTTTATTAGCTTTCTGTGTTGGATTTATTTAAAGCCACACTTCGCAAGGTTAAAGGTTAAATATTTTTAGAGGACTCAAATAAATTCCTTTTAAACTAAATGTCCTTTTCTGTTCATATTGAAGCCTAATCAAGCACAACCCTGTAAAAAACTGCATGGAATATAAGATGTTGGGGAGAATGACCAGGAAAAAATATAAACAATATTAATACATTACAGTTTTGTTATGTGTTAAGTTGCAATATAAATGTAAAGCACAACAAAATCCACAACTAAAAACCAGTTTGGTAAGGGAAAACTCCCAAAGGTCACTTAACTGATTGCAGTTCTCATAAAATGTTAGTTTCTTCCTTCAACAAAATGCATGTTTTTTAATTTTACTTTTTACACACTTATATCTGTCTTCATGTTTTTAGTACATCATATACCAAGCACAGGAAAAGCTGATGTCATATGGCGCATGTTTGAAGGTATGCTGTTACCTCATTATTTTAATAAAATAAGAACATGTTGTTTACTGTAGTCTGGAGTATGGTCTCTATCACTGATAAAGTGGATAGGCTTACAGCTTTGGCTAGCGTGTTACATCTCCTCCCTTCTGGTGGAAAAAGACCAAACCAAATTCAACCAAGTGTAAACCAAGTGTGCTCACAGTGTTTGCTTTATTTTTGTGGTCAGCTCTGACCAAGCTTATATTGGAATAAGTATTCTTCTTTAGTACATGACACTTTACAATATTTCCACCACATTATTATAAAATCCACTACATTTTATATACAATAAAAAAACATTACTGTGTTTTAATTTTAATTAATTTTAATTCCATTTTTTTTTAACTAAAAAATTTTACTAATAATGTATTTTTGTTTAAAGAGAATCTTCATTGCTTGCTTGTAAGGTCGAGGGTTAGAATGTAAATTTACAGCATTGTTTTGCTGTGATCTTTCTCAGACTTGTATTTGTATGCTGTGCTCATCTGCTCTATCGGTCTGGTCTGTATGCTTGTCTTTGTCATGACTATCACATGTCAGCATCTGCAGCACAAACGAAGACTACGAGGTGATAAACTTTTTAACTTACATTTAGCATTTCAAAATATATTAAAAAAATACATTCAGTTTTCCTTATTGACATACAATTATTTATTTATGTTATTATGCTTGTTCAATTGTATCTCTATCTAGCCAGTTATTACCTTGTGAAGTGTCCTGAAAACAGGTAAAACTATGCAGTATGATTTTATTTACTATTATAAGTAATTGAATGAGTCATTCTTATAATAACATCCTTCTGTTTTACATATTCAGCTCAGGAGAGACAGTTACCAGTGTGTCCAGTGTGTCCAGCTCCTCTCCTGCAATGCACAGAAAAGAGAGACGACACAAACCTCAGCTCAGAGATATCACTGAGCCACTACCACCACCACAGATACCTGCTAAAGGTACATAACAGACTGAAACCCTTATGTTATAACACCAAATAAAAAAATAACTGGGTCATCAAAAAGTAAGGTAACACTGTACAAGGTGCAATTCAGTTAAGTTAAATATTTTGAAAGATGAATGAGCACTTTTAGCATTTCTTCATATAGGTTAATGTTAATTTATTATTGTACTACTGTCCACTATTAATTTGTGTTCATTTAAAACACATGAATTGTCATTTACAGTTAAACTAGTAAAAATAAACATTGACCGATTACTTAATTAATGCTTTAAATTGTTTAATGCTGCAAAAAGTATCACATATTTTGTATACATGTGTGCATTTTCTTTCTTTTCTTTTTTTTTTCTAGCACCTGTACCAAGAAAGCCACGTAGGACCAAACTTTTAAAGGCACAAGCAACAAAAATGGTAAGAATGCTAACTCTTATTGAGAGTTATTTACATAAGAGCATTATATTCTTTCATACTAAAGCATTAAAAAGATTAAGTGATGCTGATAGGGTTTTATAATTGTCCTAAATATATATCTTGATAAATTACATGTTTTATAATCAGTTTTGTACGTGTAATCATTTCATTCTCAATTTTATAATATTTGCATCTAACGACACACTTTCTTTAGCCTCTCAATTGAATTTTCACAGACTAGAAACATGCAAGAGGGAAATAATGTGGCTTTCTCATTGAGCTTTATGTTCGCCACAGTTATTGCTATACCAACCTCCATTTATGGGTGTTATAATTTTATTTACTATTATTGCTTTCCAAAGCGTGATTATTTATTTAACATGCTTGATTCATATTAGATTAGTTTCCAGGGAAATCATCACCAAAATGCAGAAAAGCAGCAAAAAACATAAAAATGTTTTACAGTCCAGCATTGCATTGTGAATTCGGGTTGTAATATGGTTGGTCAATGATAAACTTCACATACTCTATACTAGCAGAGGGCAGACTTCTTTAAATAAGTGTGATTGCCAGGGGATCGGACAACTTTTATATGTCTAACCTACTGCTCTCTGTCCACTTGCTTTGTTTGCATTCCATTTTAGAAGTACTTCCTTTAACCATCTGAAATATATGTTTATCAGATGAAGTGGTTGTTCCGACATACTTGAGACTCCTGGTTAGAACCGTCTATGAACAATCCTAAAATAATTACTATAATTTCATGTTGTTTTGACCCTACATTCCCCAGAGAAACTGCTCTTTCAGACCTCTGACCACATACTGTAGTCTTCATATATCTGAAACGCCCTGTTCTCTTCTCTTCCTCAAGCCAAGGGTGGTAGACGACAGTCTGACATACGCAGAGCTGGAGCTGGTGAAACCGAAGCCTGAGCTGAAAACAGACTTGACTGGATGTGCACAACTTGAGCCTAATACACAATGCACGGGGACTGTATATGCCCAAATACTCTTTGTGGAGAAGCAAGTGTAAATATGTACAGTATAGAGTTCCATACCAAAATTATTTATGAGATTAAAATATTTTTACCTACATACTGATGTTCTGTTATGTCACGTGTGCTAGTATTACTAGTATAAAATCTGTCATACAACAGCAGCATTTATATATATATATATATATATATATTTATATATATATATGGGCACATTTATGTACCTATGAATTTGAGACCTTCTTTTCTTTATTGATTGTATTATGCATTAAACTCTAAACATGCATAATTTTAATATGCATTTTTGTAAGGTATGTAACGATTTTATTTTTTGCTATGTTGTATAAAATAAAGATCACTCCTCTAAAAGCAGAGGATGACACAGTATGAGCAGAAGGGCACACTGATTTAATGTCTTGTTTATTGAAGCAAATCAAAGAACATGTATCCCAATTATATAACTAGAATAAGACCTAAGATCAAGACATACATTAGTCACTAAAAATACAAATATTAGCCAGAGGGTATTATGGTGGGTATATGAGGTACACTATATTACCAAAAGTATTCGCTCACCTGCCTTTACTCATTCTATGAACTGAAGTGCCATCCCATTCCTAACT
>JAUCNO010001053.1:5127831-5160498 GCA_032353835.1 Enteromius viviparus
AGGCCAAGTGATTAGCACACCTGATTCTGATCATTTGAATGGGTGAGCGAAAACTTTTGGTAATATAGTGTATGTTAGATATTTGTCTATATACTTTATACAATCCTTTTTTACTATTAAATTGTTATGCGCATAATATTTAAATTTTTAAGCAAAATACTTAATACATTTATATTTAGGCGTATAATAAAATGTGTACATTGCAATGCATTTTAGAATTGTTTATAGTAATTTAATTCACTTAAAATAAATATTAGAAACATAAACATATTATGATTTAGAAATTAAACATTATGGTATAGACAAGTCAGGTTCTTCAAACACTAAAGATAATACTCTACTGTAATCTGTAATATTTTCTAATTCATGGGCAATAATAATTTTTAACTTGGAATGTATTAATTGAATGTATTAATTTTTAATAAATGTAACTATGCTATTGGTCAGTTACAAATAGGCATATAAAATTGAACATATACTTAAAACCTGATATCTACACAATTAGGTTTAGACAAGATGAGTGCAAAGCTATTGCAAGCATAAAGCTATTGATACAATGCACATTATGACATCTCAGTTCGTCTTGTCCTCTCTTATCGTCCGTTCTTGACTTTAGTCCCCCTCTCTTTCTCTATCCGTTTCTCCCACACGCAGCTAAGAGCCAGTGACTGTGATGAACCCTTTAATGGTTACATTTATTAAAATCACACTAATTGTAATCATGCTTAATAATTAGCTTTACAGTGCATTATAATTGGGTTAGGCTACAAGATGGTTCTGCCTAGGTGCTATAATTTATTTGATTTAATTATTCAGAGGAGCCCAAATGGTTTGACATTTAATATCATAAAACCACCGACGTATTAAAATTGAGATGGCTATTGTCTTTTGAGAAGGTCATTTGCTTCTCTTGGTGAGATATATGGTGATTATTTTCCAGTCTATTAAGCGCCTCTACTTAGCACAATTAGCCGCATGCACAAAGGTTAAAGAGAGCGACTCTCCCCCTTCATTGTGGTCACAGCGCATATTAATGAGCAGATGCAGCGTGAGGATGACGGAGAGGCCCAGGAAGAAGCTCAGAGGGAGTGAGAGAGGAAGATACAGTTCCTGCTGTGTCCTTAGCCCTGGATCACTCTGAAACATTAGTGTCGAGCGTAAACGCAGCTATACTCTTCATCAAAGCATGCCTTTCTCGTCTCGTCTAAACTTACCATGACCTTCTGCTGTCCCGCTTTGTTTTTGCTCCGCGGGAGTGTTTATATGCTGCAGCAGTGGACTTCTCAGAGAGAGGCCTCTGTGCTCTTTTGTATGGAGCTCCAGTATGTGCAGATGTTGCAAGTACAACACCCAGAACAAAGCGAGAATGTCAGCTGTACTCGGGGGACAGAAATTCACAAACACTGTGTGTACCACAAACTACACAGAGATGCGTACATATTAGGCCATCAAAAGCAGAGCACATTCATCTGCTCTCAATTCTGTTTTGAAAAACACCCTTGACCAAATATAAAGAGGCAGCAGCAAAGAAAAAAAACACATTTTCCGCGCTGAGCTGCAACTTCAGCGAAAAATAAAGTCTGTGATTATTTACTCACGCTCATGTTGTTCCAAACCCATATGCTGTTATTCTCGCAGAGAAACTCCAAATGAGAAAATCTGAAGAACTTTTACACTGCTCTCTTCTTTGCAAGCAGTTAATAGCGACCTAAGGGAGAGTGTAACGATAGCCTACGCGGTTCATTATTTTATGAAACAGTTAACAAAAATGTATATCGTCGTTTACTCACTTTTATTTTGAACACCAACGGTAAAAACCCTCTTTGTTTGTTTGCCCCTCTTTTCCTCGCATTCGTTTCATAGTGACGTTGCTTTATAAAAAACGGCACTCTTTAAATGCCATTTTTATGTATGCATTTTATATTGTTGTTCTTAAAAAAATAAAAATAAATAAATAATAACGTTGGCTCTCGGCTGGCACACTGCACGCGGACTCACGTAACGTTACTCAACTGGCGTCATCAACAATTTCCTAGCTAAATTTAATAATATACGAGTAAAATTAAAACATTTAATTTAAACTCGCATATTTAAATTCACCATATTAACGAAAAAATAAATAAATAAATAAATACATAGCCTACAATTGCAACTGGGGTTTTACTATTTGAATGATCTTACTGTAGTGAATACAGTGGACTTTATTAATTCTTTATTTTGCGCATTCTGTGAGCAAACACATTACACTGCTCCCTATGCACACCGGAGATATAACCTTATGGAACGGCTGATCTCAGATTCCCATCCCCGTTTTCTTTATGGCCCGACCCCCATCGCTGGATTATTCATGCTGCTTAATGACGGCTATTAGGAGAAGACAGTCTCCAAAGGTTGGAGGGGAGCAACAATTAGCCCTCTTCCCTAGAGAGGCAAGTGGAGCGTGGCCTGGTGGGAGCTCCCAGTAATCACAGCTCTATCCCTGCTGTCTGCCTTCTTGAGAGAACCAGACTCCGTCATGTGCCAAAGAGCCCCCTAATACACAGCAAAGTTACACAACACATCTGGGCAGATGGACAGAGGAAGACCTCAAGCTTTTTTTCCTGGCGAGTCTGTTCAACAAGTCAGCCCAGGAAGCCTGAATAGCTGAGTGTCTTAAGAAATTTTATACAAAACTGTAATTGCAAAAATAAAAGAAAAAATTGATTACTATTAATATTCAATATTAATATGCATATACTATAAAAGGGTCGAGTGTACAAATTGCAGTTTTGTTGCAAACGCATGTGTTGCTCTGCATGAAGCGACCCATATTCTTTAACTTAATGGACATCTGTGTTGATTCTATGGATTTTACTACCGCAGTAGCCCTGACAACTACCAAAAACATTACATCAACTGCTGGATGCTGCCAGGGGACCACATGTACAAATGAACAATTCACAGAAAGCTTATATTTGCTAGCATTTCTGTAGAATAAACACACTCGTTCATGATTCATTAAAGGTGTCAGAAAATACTGGCTATTATTAATCGGGCTGCATGCAAACAGAAGCGTCATTCAAGGTCATGACTAAATGATGTTATTCAAATCATGAGAATCATTAGTATTCCTGCATGGCATCTTTAACAGATGATGTTACACATTTAAACTTTATGTGTTGGCAACATCTTTGAAATTAATCAGTTTAAATATGCATTGGTGGGCTAAACAAATACATTTTGTATTGTAAAGCTGATTATAAAATTTACCAACAGTTGGATTTGCCACAACAAAGCTAAGTTTGGTAATGTTGGAATGAGGTTTGGTATGATGTGGGTTGAAGCTTGTTATTGAGGGCAAGTAAAAGCAGGCATGTACAGTATAAACATGTTTTCTCAACCAAGCAAAAATTTTTTTCTTTCCAGTCCTTTACCACACTGCAAAGACAAAAATGATCCACAATTAAACTCATTCAAATTGTACATAATGCTTCTCAGATTTGACATTAAAAACCAAAATAGGGTTTTGAAACCCTAATGTCTTTTTTTGATTGTTGTTGTTAAAGAAACGTACACACATTTGACAGTGTACTTATATTTAAAAAAATACCTGCATCTATTTACATCTGTAATGCATTTCTGTAATTAATTCATAATTACACTTGACCCATCCCCTACACCTTAAACCAACCCAATACCACCAAATCTGTCCCTAACTGTACCCATATAATACAATATGAACACAATTATCACTTATTTATTTAATGCAAGTTCATAGTTAATATAAAATGGGACCAAGAAATCAAGTCTTTTACATTGTTCGAAAAAATACTTGAAATAAATTATTTTCTTTTGTATTTTCTATGAATCAAAGAAAAAAAATGTATCACAATTTCCACACAAATATTAAGCAGCACAACTGTTTTCAACACTGATAAGAGTTATACTGAGCACTAAATCAGCTTAAATCATTAAAATACAAAACAGTAATTAAAGTTTAGTTTGAGCACGAGACATCTTTTCACATATATTTCAATATAAGCAATAATAATTCTTTACACAGTCAAACCAGCAAATCACTGTTGATTCCTATGTGCTATAATTTACAGTAGTGGCATTTATTGCAGAATACTTCAGAAGTTCAGATCACGGAATGCATGTAAATGCAGTTTTATAGTCCCACACCCTCTATGATGGGAATCTGGGGCACATTGCCAATGGAAACTCTGACTCTAATTGGCTGAGGAGGTTGATTCAGCCCTTTAACAGTAGCGATTTCCCTGATGTTCCACACTGAGATAGCAGGACCGCACAACAAGAGATTTTATTTTGATTTAATTACAGATAGTTAAATTTAACTAATAAAATCATCTTGATATACAGTATAAACTGTATAAAAAAATCTTCCAGCATAAAACACAACTAGTGAGCAGAACCCTGCTGCTTTATAAAATACACCATTCAGTATGTCCACTGGTGTAGTTAAAAAACGTACAAAAATACGAAATGGCACACATGCGAATGACTTTGAAACTCCAGCATACCGGTGTTTATAAAATAAACATTACTTTGGCTTTCTGGGAGTCCAGTGAGAGAAAGAGAGCTACTATACAATAAAACCGATCCACCAAATGGGTCTACTTTATTTTTTTTTAAATGGCATCATCTTTCATTTCTTAAATAAGCAGTGTTGTGTTTCCGGCCCTGGCCAGCGAGCCTCACCCAGTCCAAGAAAGAATGCGTCATCCCTGTAATTCACCAGACCCAGAGTGGGTCTCCTGAAGTCAGCAGTCCTGCTGGAAGTGGTGAGAGCAAAGTGCAAACGTAGGCAGCACTTAAGCTGGACTCTCCACTGGCATGTGGCTGCATTCAGCTGCAGTTACAGCCGACTTTAACACTGACTGACGGATGATTGATTGATCCTAGCTCTCGCACGACCAGCTGTACACCCTGCCCCAGGCATCACCGACCAGCAGTGTGCCATGCGTTCTGAAATCACAAATTAAAATCATCTTCAGAAAAAAATAAAAACGCATTCATTCAGTGTTTTTTTGTGGGTAAGTCTAATAAACTGCTGTGCTAATAGAGTCTCATGAATGCAGTCATGCACAGAAGACCAGTGGCAAAGGTCAAGATTTTCAAGAAAAAAATTAAATTAATAATATAGGAAAACTTGGAATGAATACTTTTTGTTTCAGGTTCATCAAAAAAGAAGTGTGTACAGAACACTCACAGGTGAGTGAATGATTAATTAATTTTACAATTTGGGTGAACTAACTCTTTAATCCTGTACTGAATCATTTAAAACATTAGAGGATCCATTTGAAACCAGCTTTCAGACCATATTTTGATCTGAGAGACCTTTCTTCAATACCTTGATATGCCCAGAGCCGTAATCGCAGGGTTATTTTTGCAGCGTCGTCGAGAGACATTCTGATTGCGATTTAACTCTCGACAGAGCACCAGGTGTCTTTCCCACTTCCACGAGCTGCTGTCTAAGAAAGGCAAAAAGCAAGAGTGAGATATGAGACAGAGATTATTTATGGTCAGCACGTTGCTAAATTGAGAGAAATACATCTAATATAAAGCCTTCACTGTTACAACGAGTTCCCCCAATTTAATTTAAACGTGTTGATACTTACACGCGCTGACGCTGTGCTGTAACCAATGTGTACCAAATTGGATTTGGTTATTATTGCTTTCTAAATTGCATGCCTACATCAGCAAAATTGCTCATCAGTGTTTACAGGCTGTATGTTTAATAACTTTGTCCCATAATTCCTCGCAGCTAGCCCTAATGCGTCGCACAAAACAGTAGATCATTATGAACTTTTCTTCGGATCGCTCAAAAACGAACCTCCGGCTGAGCGGCTGCACCATCACACTTAAGAACAGATGTAATCCGATTTAAACAGCATTTTTGAAGGATGTCTAGTATTTGGTCTGGCTATTTAATTTCAAACATTACTTGTATATTAGAAAATAACGATTCTGGTGACGTCACAAAGCACATTGTTTTCCAATATTCCAGGAGCGGGTTCCTGTTATTTCATGCTGGCCATTAAGGAAGCTCGTGGGTTATAACGGTCCTATGACCGGAGGCGAGAATAAAAGCACATATTCACGCTCTTGTTCAATTCTGCACTTAAGGTGAAGTGTATTAGTGTTACCTGCTTCCTCAGGAGCTGATGACAAAACATGCCCTTGAGACACAGAGCACTCCTCATGTCCAGGTAATTGTACTCTAGTATATTCAGTCTTCCATATCTACAACAGAACCACACGGTTAATGAAAAAAAGAAGAAGAAAAAAAATCGAATGCAATTGAAGCTATATTCATAAATCAAATCTGCCGGCCATTGATGTCGCAGGTCCAGGCTCCAATTGATGGCTAATTTAAGAAGCACTTTGATTTAATAACTGCTCTTACCTCATCTAAAGTGAGCACATGTAACTATTAATGCTTCTGTGGGACTTCTCAGCCAAGCCTGTGAGCCCCATTTCAATATCCCAGTTACCATATTTTAATATTTTGCAGCTATATTACCTGACTATTAAGCAGGAAACACTACAAGAAAGATTTATTGCTTAAACACAAAGGTGTAGTCTTTGGAGAAGACTTCTCATTTAAACTCTCTCATTATAAAGTTGGCTATGTGATCGCTACGCCTCATCATCTTTCAGTCAGAAGCCCGTACTGGCCGTACCCGGACGATGCCGTCGACGCTGCCGGTGATGATCACGTTGCGGGGGTCCCACTCATACTTCTGTGTGAAACAGCAGCACAGAATGTTTCCTTCAGGCCAGTGGGAAGTGTTTAAAGAGGCCAGCAGCTGCCCCTTCATGGTCCACAGGTACAGATGGGTCTCTGCGCATGACACAATCTCACCCTGAGAGAGAAAGAATGACGATTAATGAGGACCATAACAGGCAAAAGACACTATTTTTTTAATGATTCATTAAACTGATCACAAGTGACATGAGGATTTTTAAGTTGTTATAAAAATAAATCTATTTCAAAATAAATGCTGTTCTTTTGTACTTTTGGTTAATCAAAGAGACTTTAAAAATACACTATGACTTCCATGAAAACATTAAGCTGCACAACTTTTTCCAACTGTGATGGGAAATGTTTTATTAGCACCAAATCACCACATAATAATTTCTGAAGAATCATGTGACACTGAAGTTATCAGACCGCAATCACCGCATTCAAAAACCTACAGAACACAAACATTTCAATAGTAATGTTTCTCTCTCAATGAGGTTTGTCTAGACAAATGCTGTTTTTCTAGTTTAAAAATTACAGTTGTATAAATAAGAATTCATAGTATTAATTTTATAAATATTTTAATTTCAATTCATCTGAATTCTATTTATCTACATTGCCATTCAGCATCCTTTGCGCCGCTAGGAATTTGAGGTACATTTCTTAATTAATTTTATGGTTTAAAAGCCTGATATTTACAGTGGGCCAAAACATTTGTACATTTAAGAAACCCCTTTATGTATGAAGATATAATAATAAATGTTTACATTACTATACGTATTTAAATTAGTTGTAATACAAATTATTTGAAGGGGGTTTGTGATTATATATGAAAACTATTCTATTTTGTTTTTAGTTTCAGGTATTTTTTTAAACTTTGAAAAAGGTAGTTTAAGTAATAAAGCAGAACTGAAGGGAAGGATGTGCCCACCCTTCCTTCACACAACTGGCTGAGGGGAGTTTCAGAAACCACTCTGCGGGTGCAAATGAGCCGGTATAAATGTGTCATCCAGACGGCAACACGAGCCGAACGGCCCTAACCAAATTAAATGTGCGGGAGTGAGATGGATGGAGAGAGATTTGGGAGCTGAAAAATGCAGGCTGACCTCAGAGCGTGTATGTTTTTTTTCTGGAGGGTACTCACGGTCAGGTCATTAATAGCCAGGGCAGACACAGCAGAAGAATGTTCTGGTAACTGTGTGATGTAGCTGAGGTCCTCCAGGTCCCACAGGATGCAGGTCTGATCCAGAGAGCCGCTAATGATCACACTATGTGCTTCTGATGCTACCAGACATGTCACTGTGTCTGTGTGTCCATATAAGGTCTGCGATGGAAAAGAAACATTTATTACAAAAACGAAACTAAATCTGCTTTGTGACTCCTAAGCATGAACATGGCTGTTTAGGAATGATAACACTTGTCAGTCTGACCTGTTTGAGTCTCATGTGTTTAAGTTTGTCCTTGCTGATGGAGACCTCCCACACACAGACAACAGTGCCGGTCCCGGCTGTGATGATGGTGCTGTTGTTGGGACAGGCGGCACACACAGCATCTCCCCAGTCTGACACACTCTCACACACTGCAAAGCTCTGAAACAGATAATAAAGCCATCAAACCTTTACAGCCAACCAGAAGTAACCTTTAACTAATAATACATGATACACAAGAATAGGAAAACATCAAATGAAAAATTCATTAATAAAAGAACATTACAAGCAGGCCCATCATGTTAATTTATTTATGGATCTAGAGAAACTATAAAGCCAACCTTTTCTGTTGTGTAGCTCCCAAAAGAGCAGGTCTGGTCATACGAGCCCCAGCTGAAGTATGTGTTCCACTGTGGTGGGATGAGAAGTTTGTTTTTTTCCACGACCAATACATCTTTCTCTCTACACACTATTTGACCAACAGGCCCCAATGTGAGCTCTGTGTAAAGAAACAGCAAAAAAGCAGGTTTCTGCAGTGCGACATGCCATGTATATTTATACCATGTAAATGTTTTTGATTAAATTGATGTATACCTTCATTTAGCAAGTCTACATTTCTTTCAAAAATGAATATTACTGATTCTTTTAAATGTTAGTGTCTTTAAACCTTTTTTTTTTTAATTAATGTCACTGAAAACTAATGATAAAAAGTTCAAAATCTTAAATTGTCCAGAACCTGCTACATATATATATATATATATGGTTATACTGTATATATCATATATTTACCCAACAATCTTGACGTTAAAAGGCCTATTTTTTGTTTTTATTTAAATTAATACTGATATTGACTTAATCTCAATAATTTTTTTGAACAAGGCATTTAAATCATTTTAATTGATCGTTTTTACAATGTGAAAAATGTTTGAACAACTCTGTCTAAAAACTGGCACTAAAAATGTTTAAGTGGAGTATTCTACACTCAAATGACCTACATATGTGAGGACACAGTCAATCCCCCTTCTCACTGAGAGTAGAACAGTAACACAAATCATAATGAAGCCTGAGATGATTGCAAATTTCTCTCAAGATGCCCTTTAAATCTTTCCTCATAGGATTTACTGATCAGAATGATAAAGTAACTCCTGATGTGAGAACAAGATATTGAGTGAGAGACAATAGAGCGAGAGAGATAGAAACGCAGTGAAAGAGAATCATCTAATTTTCCAGAGAGATCCTTTTGGGATATTCAGATTATTAAATAAGCCTCAGTGGCTGTATCTTCCAAGTGCGGCCTAACAAATAGCAGGAGCTGAATGGAGCCGAGCTGAGCTGTGACTGAGAAAATGAGCTTGTGAAAAGTCTAGCCAGCATCTTCTGCCTCGCGGCTCCTATTGCTCCCTGTAGACGTGGCCCCATCTTGTAAAAAATAATTGAGGAATGGAATAAAATAACAAGGTGACTATGAATGATTAAATGGGGGGGGGGGGTCTCTACCACAGAGCTGTGGATGTTCATTTTAAGCACTACCTTTAATAGCCTGAGCGGAGGGCTTGAGCTTGTCCAGTTTACAGAAAAATGGGGTTATCTGACTGGATACCGATGTCTCTTTCCCAGAGGCACTCTTGTGAGGCATACGGCTAGGGTGTGGTTTGGTGAAGAGCTGGAATCATAAAATTTCTTTTAGTGTTGATTTACAGTAGAATACAGCATCGGTACAGTAAATAGTCTCATTACAGAAAATCAACCTTACCAAACATTGGCATATATTAGGCATGCAAAATGTTATTTTTTTAATGTTTTTATGAGTTTTATGTTTTCTTATTTCTGTTAATCTTTAAAAATAGTAATCACTAGTTTAGACAAAATAGTAAGCAAAAAGTAATGTTCACCAATTTATTGGTTATCAACCCTAGCATGAAAATTATTATCAGTTTGTCTATATCTATATGTACAACCAAAAACAATTTTGTTTAAAAATTTTGAAAATAGGCGTAGAGGATCTGCTTATATTCTTCAAACAGTGTGCTCAACTGGTGTACCTGCTTCGGCATTTGACCAAAGTTGCTGATGTAGCCAAGCACAGTGCTTTTCATGACAGGATCCTTCATGCTCGCTCTGTCGTGTTTGTCAGTGTAAAAATATGGGTGAAAGGTGTTGAGGGCCTCCTCTGCGGGCGGACCCTGCTGTTTGTATCCGAAGATCAGATCAATCCAAAGATGCAGACGTGCACTCACGTAATCGCTCTCAAGAGCCTGCAGAGAGGACAAACTCAGTCAGTCAGCAGATCTGGATGGGGGCTAATACACTATCAACGATGCCGTAACTTTTGTTTCCGTAGAAGTGCAGGTGGAAAAGCTGCACTTACTAATATCAGGTCAAAGAGATTGCACAATAACGCATTTTAAAAAGATATTATTCCATCCTGTCGACTGATTACACTTCAAACAATCTTATATAAAAATTATTTTCCCCAAAGTTTGTATTCCTATTTTGTGCTACCAAGTCATT
This sequence comes from Enteromius viviparus, assembly GCA_032353835.1. Taxonomy (NCBI): domain Eukaryota; kingdom Metazoa; phylum Chordata; class Actinopteri; order Cypriniformes; family Cyprinidae; genus Enteromius; species Enteromius viviparus. The sequence goes on from JAUCNO010001053.1 coordinate 5,138,518, forward strand.
TTCCTTTTTTTTTTTTTTTTTTTTTTTTATAAATCTGAAGTATTTTAGAATTGGTTAAAGTGTCCAAACATAAGCAAAAAACACTTAAAATAACAAGTATAATCAAACCAGCTCTAAGTCACAGGCACTAAATTGTGAAAGATCCCTATATTACCCTTCATTTGCATAGGAAGGAAGGCGAGCAGACAGAATAGCTCATTTTATGCCATCTGGAAATGATACAAATATTGCTCTGTAGATTGGGAACTGATAAACCCTGGCCCTTATATGCCTGCAGGCGTAACGTAGTGAGAAAGAAAGCATTCATTCCAATAACCAGCAGGCTTCAGTAATGGAGTTATGGGAGAGTGCAGATATTGTACTTGTGCTGAATTGGGCCTGTTATCCTCTAATTACAATGGCGTTAAACAGAGTAATGGGGCTTCCTTGATGAACTCAACAAGTGCTTATTATCTCAAGAAAAGCAAAAAATAAAGCAGCTGCAAATATTATTTAACTATCACCAGGTTTAGCTGATTTTGAACGGTGCAGCGACACCGATACTGTTTTAGCTCTATGCTTGTTTTCATGAAACATGGTATGTGCTCTGATTGCATTGAGTCTTGTTGTCTGTCACAATATAGACTAAAAGTAAAGCAGCATCTAAAGCCCACAATAAGGCCTATTTTGAGCTTCATGGACCAGAGAAACTGACCTCTCTCTGTACTCTGATAAACTCCTGTGGGTCTCCTTTGGCCCATGGTGGCAAAACAACATCATCTAATGGTGTTCCATCCTGCATGCAACCTGTATTATCAATACACAAATCAAATGACTAATGAAACAGACTATTTAAAAATAAAATTATATATATATAAAATATATATTACCAAAGTCAAATTGGTTGGAGTTGACAAGAAAGTCTGGGAGGTAGAAAAATTCTGGAATGAGCTCTCTGACATCACTCATGTTGTCCTTGGATGCAGATTCCCACTCGTTCTGAATGCTGTGAAACATCCGCTCTGGAACGTCAAACATTCCGCCCTGTAAGATTAAGATTAAGATTAAATCCACAAAATCCAAAATTCTATAAAGCCATTTCCTAATGTTATTTAAAAGTGGGATGTTGAAAAGGAAAACAGCAAAGTAAAGAAAAATGACAAAGGATGAAAAAAGACATGCCGTTATATACATGTTTTAAATGCACAAGGTTGGGAGCAAGGCTGCCTAAAACACTACGGCCCCATGTGTGTATATGAATCATAGTCAAAAAACAATTGCTTAGATTTGAGACATTCTCAAGCAATTGATTCAGGCTTTTTATTTTTCAAGGGAGTTTATATGTCCTGGTGAAAATCTCTGGAGAAGTTATGTAATTTGCAGTAAAAGCAAATGCCCTCATTGAATGAAAGTAATATACTGTTAGTGGCACAAATCTGATTATGAATATTACTGTACGGAGGAAAGCTGCTCAAGTGAAGCAAATATCATTGCAAAGTGTTATCCTAATGTTTGCATTACGTTACACCCGCTATCAAATATGCATGACATTTTATTTTAATCAATTGGTTCCATGTGTATAAATGAGATATTCTTTAAAAGCGAAATGTGGTTTTGCACGCAAGTGACGCAAAATAATTTATTTGCATACATATTAAAATCATACCCTAATTTGGTTTTAGAAAGAAAAAAAGAAAAAGTGCACACAAGCCCAAACAAGGCCAAAAACAATGAAGCTCATTTTATTGAGTAAGTTCAATTTAGAAAAATTGCATTTTATAGAAGTTCTGTCACTTTGACATGTTTTGTGCTTCATTTGATAAAGTAGAGGCATTATTTATTGGATTTTCTGTAGCACCGCGTGCCCAGTAATAACAGTAGTGTCATGTAATTGAGCCTGGTCAAACAGGTGAGAAGTTTACCTGCAGCTGGAGGAAGGTCTGGGAGAAAGGCTCCATCCTCACCAGGTACGAGGCCACTATGATGGCTGATGAATAGTGTGTGCAGTAATGGCACTGAGCGGACAGATCACCTGTAATCATCACATTCACTAAATAAGTTAAAGCATTTATTTGACTTCATTCAGTCCTGCAGCTCCCTGAATGTTTTTTTTTCCCTCACAGCCCTGTGAAACAGTCCTGATTCTGCCTCTTTATGTTTTAAGATTGCTACTGGCTGTCTGAATCCTTGAACTGCATGCTGTATGAAAAACAGATTTTTAGGTTTCAGTTACAGAATAGTTGCATATAAAAGATACATGTGCTTTACCATCATTATTTTCCACCTCATTGTATCTCTGAATGAACTTCTCTCTTCTCTTCTCATTTTGAGCTCCCATTGGTTTGGACAGATCTCTGAATGTAGCAGGGCAGGACAGATCCAGAGTCTAACAGGCAGTGAATAAGATTATCAAACAAAACATCTCAGTATCAAAACTTCAGTTAAAGTTTCGGCGCATGTTAGATTTACCTCTGATTCATAATCAGCAATAATCCATGGAAAAACAGGATATTGCATCAAGTCATTGTATGTTCGTCCAGCAAGCGTGTTTAGATGCATAAGGTATTCAAAGTTACTGATTTCTCCTCTCTATAAAAAAAAAAAAAGAAGAAGATAGATACTGTCAAAAACAGAAGAGAATAAAACATGGGGGTCCCAAATATGCATATTAATGTAAATATATAATGTAAAATAGCTTATATATTTATGGCATTCAATCCATTCACTGTAAATGCAGGATGTATATTACAAATAATAACGGTTAATAATCATGTATGTACAGTAATTCAAAAGTCACACATTACCTGCCATTTAATTAGTGCAATCTTTTCAACTGCAGCTGCCTTTCTGTATGAACACAACAAAAGAATAATTGAAGACAAATTTCATTTAAAGCTTTTACTGTAAAACATTTTGTGATATTTCTTTTAACTTATTTTTCAAATGCTCTGTTGGATCTACTGCATAAAGTCACCTAAGATGCAACGCAAACAGAGTTGTGTACTTCTTAGCAGTAACAGAATAAAGTGTCTTGAATACTGTCAGTTCTGAACTAGTCGTCCGAACCAAGTCTACTTTGGTTGCATTGCAACAGGTTAAGGAATAAAAAAGGAGCTTATGGATTTAAACCAAGGAGGGTCCATCTTTTATTAGACACCATGGCCAAAAGAAACACATACATTCTTGTGGAAAAACAGGGTTAAGACTTTTTCTGGCATGCCTTTCCCTTCTTTAAAAGGAGTAAATAGTGCCATCTATAGGTTTTGGAAAATAACTATAAACACACAGTAAAATATTACCATAGAAGTTTCTCTTTAGAAAACATGAGTGAATTATAAGATTACAAGTGCGGTTCCTACCACAAGCTATCTAAACATGCAAAATCACAGCTGATTTGTCACCACTTATAATATACCACCCAAAAATACATGAAAAGAAAGCAAGAGAGAGAGAGAGAGAAAAAAATGCTAAGTTCAATCATAGCTACTGTAATGGGCGAAAAAATGAACAATACTGGACTTCAAAAAACATCCTGGACATGTAATCTGAGGGAGTGTACAAACACAAGTGCTGCAACACTTCTCTCTCCCCTTTCTTTTGTCTGCGCTCCGGTCACAGGACAATAAAACTCTTGGCGCCCCACGCAAGCGTTGCTTGGTAACAAAAGTTAAACAGGACAAAGCTTCTTTTGGAGTACAGTCTGAAGATCCTCCTCTGATTCTCAAGCAATTCAGTTGAGGAACTCATTTAAAAACTGTAAGTAAGAAAAACTTATTTAAGTCTTCCTTCACACCGGAAAGGAGATTAAACGAATCCTGTGCAACAATAGCTGATTGGGGGAAACTGATGGTTTTTTCACACTCTTGCATAATCCTTTTACCTCCTTTTTAATCCTTCAGCCTTTCTGAAATTGTCGAGAAGCACAGGCAAAAAAAATGAAAGCCACACTAACAATTAAACATTGAAAGATTCTGTAAAAAGTGCTACTGACTGATTTATAGTATAAAAACTTGCGAAGTTATACACTGAAGCCTAATCATTTTATCACAGTATTATGTTTATTTGCTAATACTAGGAAAAATTTAAATTTCAAAGTATCCATTTGCATCATATTTTAAATACAGCAAAAATGACAAATCGTGAGAGAGTGTCTCACTGTATCTGTTTTGCTTATATGTAAGTGCTGTTGCTACAACATGAAAAATAATTTTTTATTGATTTTAATTTTGGTATAAATGTGAATACTTTAAAAAGCACATTAGTTAGAAGGTATATTTTGGAAACGATTTCTGGTCTTAAATCATGTAGTCGCGGCATCTATTATATTTCATATGTCACGAAAATAGCAATACTATCCAATTTTCTCTCCGTTTGGAGGGGTTCAGAATCAGCGAATCACAAACAACATGAAGATGGATCACGCCGATGGTCAGCTCTCTGTAATTGCACCTCTCGGATGCAACGGATTCAAAAACAAGGTCTAATAGAAACAGGACGAACCGTATTAGCCCATCTACCAATGTGATTAATGAGTCGCCAAAGGGCTTACAATGCAGCCACTCCTCCTTTTTAATGGGAAGATATGAAGGGAGCGAGTTTAAATCTCTTTCCAGTGTCATTTATCAAAGTACTGATTTGACTCTCTCCACACAGTCACACGGACTGCTAGCGCCGCCCCGGATCAATCAGACGGAACACAAACAGCTTTTCCCAGAATATGTGTTGGGCGCTCTCCGTATCCAGTGTTATCTAGTATTAGCCTTAATTAGAGAACGACATTATCCCTAAACATCCCTTTAGGGTGAGTTGGGTGAGTGAGTCGGTTGTAAACATTACACCCCTCTCATTCCCCAAACGGCCTGACACTTCCGCGCCCCCAATACTGCCTGCAGGCATACATGATACCTCTTTCCCTATGCAAACAACTAAACTGTCCCATCATTAAGTCATACATGTTTAAAGCTACAAGGTCCTGAGATAATAATTACATGACTTGAGTTAAGACTTAATCAAATTGATGCTTCAGAAGTGCTTAACCATTAATTTGTGTCTATACAGCTCCATGGCTAAAGGAAAGAGAGCAGGTGGAGCCAAAGGCACAAAGATCACATTGAAAATGGCTAAAAATGCTCTCAGAGTAACTCCAGATGGCAAAGTACGACTTGATCTGAGCAACGTAGGCATCGCCACGTTTCCCAAATGCCTTCTAAAGTTAAGAAACATTGAGGAACTTGACCTGAGCCGCAACAAATTGAAAACAATCCCAGAATTCATTGGCCAGCTCACTGGACTGCGTTGGTTAGACCTTCACAGCAACCAAATCGAACAACTGCCCGAAAGCATTGGACTCCTGGGATCTTTGCTCTACCTCAACCTGTGTAACAACAATCTGGACTCTGCTGGTTTATCGCCCGACATAGGAAGTCTGAGAAACCTTCAGGTTCTCAATTTAGGTATGAATCGTCTGAATGCCCTCCCTCCCACTTTGGCCACCCTCACAAACCTGACAGAGCTGGGACTTTTTGATAACTTGTTCACACAGATACCTGAATGCTTAAACGTGCTGCCCAACCTGACGAAGCTGAACACCAAACGCAACCCTGTTTCCTACACACAGCGAGACGGCAAAGATTCTGACTCTGTGAAGACAACAGGAAATTTGTTTTTGGTGAGAGAGGGTGATTTGTGCCACCCTTGTCTAGAGAGGTGCAGAAGGAAAAAGCTGCTTGAAAGGTCGCAAAGAAAGAATAATTTTTCAGGGCTGATCTCGCCAAACTCTGTAGCTCGAAGTAATCAAGAAAACTGGCGGCAGCAGACTGCTAGCTCACCTCCATGCTTTCAAAAAGGACAAACCAGACCTGTTGGAGATACCAACACATTGTCTTTTATGAATAACCCTTATACATAATGACACTCAAACTTTAAATCTCATCTTGTACTGCAGGTCCAAATATTGTTGGATCTCAAGCTTATTTTTGCGAGGTAAAAATGAAAATGTGTGTCAAAAAAAGTTTTGACTAAGTTAACTTCAACTAAGGCTAAAGTTATGAAATGAAACCATTTCATTTTGCCTCCCAAATAGTTTCCTATAGGATTAGAATGTACAAATACATGAATTTGCACAAATAGTTAAATATTTACATACATTAATCTCTCTATGAACCAAAGGATTCCTGGATCTGTAATCGTTATAGTATAAATAAATAAAAAATTTGCAAAATTACTGTGTATTTCTTACTGTAGGAAAATAACATTGGCTTTGAAGCCATTGGGAAACAATCAATATTAAGCCCATTCCTTCTTCATTGTGTCAAAAAGTCAGGGGAACTAAATGTGATAAAACTAAATTGAGGAGAAATTGAAATGGTGAGTTAAGGAAGGATAATTTGAACCAAAACAACATCGGAAATAACAAATAGGTGGTAAGCTTATGGCACCCTTGCAGACAATTAACAACTGTAAAATTGTGAGCTGTATTGGCTGCTGATGACTTTGAAAAGTTACTGAGGCCGTTTTAATTGGTAGGTAGTGCTGAAGATGCAGTAATTGAAGTTTCTGTGTAGTGCCGGGATATTGTTTAGGGGATTGAGAGCCTTCCTGTCAATAGTTAACCGCACACATAAAAGAATGTGTTTTCTGGAAACTTTGTAACCACAAAACTCTGTTTCAATATAAAAGCATCACAGTCTCTCTAACTGAAAGGCAGCTGTCTGCGAGATCGGGCAGATGCTTTTGACACTCACCTCACATTAAGTATAGTCTCTCCCCGTCCCTTTAATGAGGAGACCACAGAGCACAGCCTAGAAAGAAGGACAAATAGAGAGAGAGAGAGAAAAAAAAATTGATAAATCAATGTATTCTGTGTCACCTCACACACAGTTCTTTGCCTGTCTAAAGCACATGCACCTTCTCGTTTTACCTTTTATATGCGTTGACGTGGTCATTGTTAAAGAATACCAGGAAAACTGAAGTTCCGTTCTTTAAGAATATTTCCAGAGCATTGTCCTAGTGTCATTAAGAAATAACAACAACTGTTAAACTAGCAAACATGATAAACAAACAGAACAGAATAAATAAGAGTTAAAAATAAAATGTACGCCTAAAAAAAATGAAATTACTGTGGGCTCTGAAGCTCACCTCAAGCAGAAAGCGCATGAAATTGGCCTCTTTGATGTCATCATACGACCAGCGTTTGCAGCTTGGACTCACTGAGTTCTTCTCTTTACTCATCATGTTGCAAATATACGAGTCTCTGACGCTATAATAAGCACAGAAAATTTAAGTATTTAAAAAAGTATTCCATTTCAATATAAATATGTAAAACAAATACATTATTCATACAATAAATATGTTCTATTTAATCTTTACCTCCTATGCTGTCTTTTAATAATAAAATAACTAATTATAACATAAATATATATGCAATTAAATATTTTAAAACTACAAAACATTATTGCCAACTTGAAAATAAATTTGACATTTTAAATGCGTCTAAGATTTATATATATAAAAAATTACTACTATTTAAAAGTTCCACTTAAAAATTTCTCATTAAGATTTTTTGTAAGATAGATGAATACTTTTGAGCAAGGATGGAATAAATTTATCATAAGTGACAATAATATGTTATAAAGTATTATATATATCATGGTTTCCACAAAAATATCAAGCAGAATCTTATTAATAAACATGTCATGAGCACCATTATATCAGCATACTGGAATATTTTCTGAAGGATCATTCGTACACTTCAACACTTCAGTAATGGCTGTTGAAAGTTCAGGTTTCCAATCATAGAAATAAATAACCTCTTATTGCATTTAAATAATGAGTTATAATATTTCACAATTTGTACTATATTTATGATCAAATAAAAATTGCAACCTTAGTGAGCATAAGTGACCTCTTTTTAAAACATAAAAAAACCTTTGAACAATAGTGTATGAAAAGAGAGCTATGCAAAGAGAACACAGTAGCTTTACTTGGTCTGATGATGGATTCTACAGCACACATCTCCTGTGGAGGTCAAGGTGAAGCCCTCGCATACGTAGAGGTCAGTTTTGCCAAACAACAGCACTCCTTCGGTCAGCACATGACCACTGATGACCACCACACAGTGTTTGGCATTGACCTGAGGTAAGAAGACATTACAGCAGACAGCATGGGTATCGAGTAGCTCATACAGGAATCCGTATTGTGCATTGAACGGTTTAAAATAAAGCTGTAATTTGTTTTACATGCTGCCAAATTCAACGAATGTGTAAACAAAATGTCAAGCCAAGTTTTCAACAGTTGTACGAAGTGTCACTGCAGCCTGCCTTCTGAATTGTGCCCTGGGGCTAACGTGTCAAAGAAGCGCCACCCCGGTCTTGATTGATCACTGTTACCACTTCATTATCTAAACAACACGGTGGAGAGACAAAAATTAAAGGGAGAAAAAGGCAAGATGTTGAATGGATGGGGTGCTCGTGAAACGGGGCCAATCTTCCGCAGGCGGAGTTGCACGAAACCTCTCGATTATGCACGGCTAATTGTATTGTCTCCCTTCATTTCACACCAAGCAGCTGCACCTGGCCTCAGCCCTGAGTCACCACCACTCTGGGCTCCGGGGATCCGCGTCCCTGAAACATATGGGGTCCAGCCGTACTGCCAGCCGCTCCACAATTAATACAAATCAAATCAGAGCCTCCTCTCCATGCAAGCGCCCCCTCTCTGGTGCAGAGAGAGGGCCCCACTGTTTATTACCAGAATTAATCAATGACACAGCAACAATAGCAACACGCTAATTGATTAAGGCCCTGTTTAAATATATGGTACACCTGGTGGGGTTTTGGTTTCAAACAGAGCTATAAAACAGAATCAGCCTTGACCTGAGTCAGTCCTAATTCGGTCTGGTCTTGGGGATTTACTACAGCGACATTTTACACCTTGCTAGAGGATGTTTTTAAGAGTGCTCATGATAGTTCATGTGAGAAAAATATTACATATGCACCAACCATCATTTTTTTCACAAACTAAGGCCATGACTGAAACCAAAGTTAGTCAGTTAACGACAAATAATGATATTTAAATGCCTACTATTATTACTTCTTCACTGAAAATATATAATACATAAAAGGGAGTGGAAATGTCGGATATTTATTAAAACGATTAACTTTACTGAACCCTTCAACTGCCAAAACACACAGAGATATTATGGGGCATCTCTATAATAACAACAACTACTATTATTATTATATAAATTGCCCATATCTTTGTGTGTGATTGGGCAGTTTAAGGATTTATAAACACATTTTGAACCCTATTATTAATTATAATAATAATAATATTAAAGTAATTTTATAAAAAGTCACTCCTTTTTTTTTAATCTGGACTTTGGGCATCTTTATGGATAGGAATAGTTGAGATATTTTAGGTAAGAGGAGGATGGGGAAATTATATAAGCTGGGCTCGAACTCACATTGCCCACTTTAGCACCAAACACCACACCTCGGCTCCATCTAAATGCAATAATTAACAACACGCAATACTGCATCTTAGAAGTTAATTCCTGTTTGAGCAATAATGAAAAGCTAAGCCTCTGTAGACATGGTGCCTGTAAATTACACTCATCACATTGCCTCTGGAATTGAGGCGTAGGCTGCGTTAGGAGTGTGCATTTCTATATTAATAAGTATGGAGAGGGCAATTCGGCTGACACGCAGCACAGCAGGACACACCACCGACTGAATGAATACAAGACAGCAGACATCACCCCCTACTGTTCCTTATTAATACTTCTGTCAGCCACTCTCGGCCCAGTTAATGCTGAAGAGCACTGTCAGGCTCAGCACACACACACACACACACTTACAGCTGCACAGGAATGTGTACCAAAGGAATGTGACTCCAGGTATATACAGTATATGGGTCACTCTCACCTCTTCAGTGGGTTCCAGCTCCTTTAGTATGAGTTGAGTATCCATGCACTGCTCGGAGAAATCCTCAGGCAGAGGTGAGATGTCATTCAAGACGGGAAAAAAGGTCAAATGCTGACAGTCTAAACCGTGCTCCTCTTCAACCTCCCGACTTGCCTCGCACAGTATCCTGGGGTCTGGGATACACATTAAATATACACTTTTAAAGAAATGTGCTGATAATGCTGTTGCTGCGCAATATAAAACATGTTACAACACTGATCATAAAATTGAAAGAAAAGAAAAAAGAAACTGTGATACCCGAATCAGCCTCAATAACTTCTGTGGCTCTTTTGCTTTCTTCAGCAAGATTCTTCTGAATGAGGCCTGAAGTCAGTGTTGGCATCTATTGAAAATACATATAGATACATTTTACTGAACAGAACTTAATAAACATGACAAATTCAAACTTTTTTGTGCATTTATAGTTATGAATAAAAATTTATATAATTAAAATAACACCTGCATTTGAAATAAACAATAAATGATAATAATTAAAAAAAAAATACAAAATAAAGCCAGCATCTTTTTTAAATAAAGCCAAGAATGTTATCAACATACTTCAACCAGAAGTTTTTTTTTTATTAGTGTTGGACAATGATAAATTGCAATTAATCGTTCCACATTGCTTGTGCGTATGTGCGTGTGCACTGTGTTTATTTATTATACATGTGTAAAGACACACATACAGTATACATTTTGCAAATATATACATGCATATACTTATATTTTTGTTCATATATGCGTGTGAATATAAATTGGTATAAATAATGCATGTGTATGTATTTATATGTACATAAAAAATTAACAGTACACAAATTATGAAAACAAAAATTTTTTTTTTGGATGCATCACAATTAATCATTGCCCAGCACTAATATTTATATTCGGTGATAATAGCTCACCCTTTTAGATAGACGTAGCTGCTTTCTGCGAATTCGGGATCGTGTTCGGTTGCGCCCCTCTGCAGTGTTCTGCACCCAGCCTCGTTTGAGAAAGACTCCTGGACCAGGGCCGAAGAGACCCCTCTCTCGAAGCAAGTCTTCCTCTATTCTTAGCCACTGAATGGCCATACGATCATTCTCACTATGCATCATCTACACAAAACACAAAAGCAAATTAACAAATCTTTTTGTTCCTGGGCACAGCGTTATAAATCTCAATAAACAAACAAACCTGTGCATGACTCCTCAACATGCTGTCAAATATGGTCTCACAAGTTTGCCAGTGCGCTTCCATGTCTAAGATGAACCCCTAATGGAAACAAACACGAACGACACGCGCACATAAAAAGGTACATTATGCAGGTGAACAAGCAGACAGTTATATGTATGTAAACGGTCCTCTGTAGCTATTAGGTTTGCACACAGTTACAATAACATTTCGCAAATTGCATTCATGTGGGAAAAACAAGCTAGTGGCTATTTAACCATACAATAAAGCTGTCTCCAATAGTCCTCAGTGTGCTCTAATTAACTTAAAGTATAATATAAGCGCAGTATGAGGTGGCTGCTGGCCCTGCGCCATGCTCTGTGTCCTGCTGATTTATTGTACTGATAGGCATTAGCCCTTCAGGAAGCCTGTGTACTTCACCACCGACCTGCTCATTTCCAGATTTACTTAAAGGCTCATTAAACCAATCATCACAGTGGTGTCTTCTCGGAGCCGGCCCAACAGCCACACTGACTGCAGTTCAGAGAGTAGAGGTGAACCGTAAATGTACTGAATCCAGCACTGCTGTAGCTCAAACGGAGACAAATATGAATTACGAAGATAAATCTAAAAAAAGGAATTAGGATTGAAATTAAATTTTACTTTTACTCGCAGTAGTAACTTAGTCTGTGTGTTTCACCTACATACCCATGGCTCCTTTGTATGCCATAGCAAAATGAGAAAATCCAACAAAAATTCTGAAAAAATGCAATTTGGGTATTTAGAAAGAAAAACAGTGACAAGTTCTAAAACTAGGGGGGAAAAAAAGAAAATTTTGTGAAAATTGTGCATTTGTGTGTGCTGAATGGATGGCGGGATTAAGAAGCGTTACAAAGGAGTTCACAGGAGTAATTACGGCCCTGTGTTGACAGATAAACACTGAATCATCGCCTAATCGTATTCTTTTATTTAGAGAATCATAAGTAATATATAGCATTAATTACTCCATTTACCCAAACAGCAAACTTATTGGCCTTGTACGTGCACCACATTAAACAGCATCCCCTCTGCAATTAACATCACACTGATTTCCATTTTAATTACTTTCCACAGAAAAAGACTACCTTTGATGATAACATAACATAATGTCAGCTTCATTTTAGGCTGTTGGTGAATGTGTAATAAACTTAACTTGATCATTAGCTATGTTAATTATCTTTCCATTATGAAGATATAATTAGTCCGCAGCATATATCTGAAATGAATCCAGAGGAAAGTTTGCCCTGTGTGTCGTTCTGTAAGGGTAAGTTCTCTGGTGTACAGGCAACTGGATTAGACTGTGTGTGCTAAATAAACATTTTAACATGCTAAAATTGATAAGACAGAAATTATGTAATAGTAACAAATAACCAGTACAAATAACTATGGTCAACAACATCATCAATTAAAAAGACAACTAACCTGCGAAAAAAAAAGTAATCTTTTTAAGGCCACTTTTTTTTCATCTATGCAGGGAGAAATGAGATACTAATTATTTTCACAGTATCAAATAAAATTAAAAGAAAGTGTTCATCGCAAGGGTCATTTAAATATGATTTCTCAAAAAATCTAAACTAAAAAAACTTGCTCCTTATTAGATGCAAATGGTGTGATATGTGAACAAATAATATTTTAAGTATCAATAGAAACATATGAGAAATAAATAAATAAATAAAAATTTGATTATAAATTCACATTTTCATGACATAGATGTGAAAAGTTATATTCAGAATATTTCAATTTAGCAGTAGGAATATTTCTGAATATTTATAATACTTCTATACAGAATTTTCTGCATTTGAACAAAACATTACAATCATCATTATTATGATTATCATCATTATTATGAGCAACTTACACAGCCAATCATTGAGCTAAATCTTTCTCAACTAAATTTTCTTTCTATGAGCTTAAGTTTCTATCAATTTCTATCAAAACATGAAAGAATTAAAGTACGATTGGACTACTGTGTGCACGTCATGATGTGTTTATGACGACTTTCCAGGACAAATTCAAATTCCACAGAACACTCCGAAAATTTCAAGCAGCACATTTCTGAGAAGGACAATTCATCAAGACAGCTGATAGGCTGTCACGAGCTGATATGATACAGAGTAACACAAAATGAATGTTTTCATCGGATCGGGACTGCCTATAATTACCGCCCCCTGTTTCTGAGGCGGAGACGGAGATAGCAGCAGTTGCAAAGAAACAGCAATTTCATGCCCTTGTGCCTGAGTAATATCTCTCTGCATCCTTTTCCAGATGGCGACGTCTTCAGCGGTGGGAACTAATGATGTGGGCCGCGTTTCGGGGGGGAAAAACAACAATAACAGCGTCTTTAACCTTCAACAGCAAACGCAATGTTCTAGTGAGTGTTCCCATGGAAAAAATTAACAAATATCAATTACATTGCCCACTGAGGTGTATTCAGCTGTAATAATCCAAATTGATTTAGAGACAGGATTGAGACAGTGCCACGGGGTAGGTGGCGGCTTCCGGTTGCGGTGACATTGGGAGGGCACCTGTGAAGGAATTCTCACTGACTAAACCAGTCACTTCCTGTCTGTCCGTAATAGAGCACAGTACATTCAGCAAAGAGGTTCTAAAGAGGTTGGCATATATATCATGCTATGCCAAGGCACTGAAATATAACAGAAAATGTTTTAGAAACAACTAGACTGTCCTACCTCAGGAGTGCCGACTGTTTCCTTCCCAAACCTCTTCTGCACAGATTGCAATGCACTGCTGAGAAGTCCTGCCCTCTTCTGGTGGCCATGATTTGCTTTTTTCTTTTGAGAGTCTGAAAAAAAAATGTTCCAATATTAAAAAAAAAACTTCTAATTTTGCAATTATTAATATCCACCTCAAATCTCCTCCTTTAGGTTTGATTGTATTTGACTGACATAAAGCAAATGGATCAAGATGAGGTAGCTGAGCGTAATCTCAAATGTTGACACAAAAGCAGTGACTGACCTATAAAGAGCTGCCAAGCTTTCATGGCCGTCTCTTCCCACAGAGGGCTCACATCACCCATAGAAACCTGGCCCTCCTTGCTGCCCGGCTTAGCAGACAGGTCAATTTTATAGGCCTCCTCGAGCGCCTGTCTTCGTTCCTGCATGACTCTGCTCCAGGTGCTTTCCACAAGCAGCATCAGCTCTGACTCCACTACAAGGATCACAACAATCATTTTCAAAACATTTCATTTTACTTGTGTGAAAATAAAATTAAAATTAAATCAAACAAGTAAATATATACAGTATCAAAAATAAAAACAGACCTTCTGCTGAATCTGTGACTTTGGTCGCCGATATAACCTGCCTGCTCTTGTGTGGGAAAATATGCCTCCAGATGTTTCTTGTAGGTTTTTTATGGACTTCACAGCCAAACCCTTCAAGAAAGCTTAAAGAAAGCATATATATTTATTTATTTATTTTTTGTGCAGAAATGTTAAATTTTACTAATTATATTATAAATAATTTTTTTAAAACAAGATATATTATAAATAATTTTTTAAAACAAGATATTATTTGACATCTTTAAACATGATTTTACAATACTGCTATCAAAAAACCTTGATCATATTTATTTAAATATTAATACAAATAATAATTATTTTATTTTTCTTACAATAGAAAAAGTGCCACTATCACTAACAATGAAACCTACCTGCCAGAGCGGATAAGGACGAGGCAATGCATGAGACAGCTGATGAAGTGGACATTACAATTGTATGTTGCCATGATCACATCCCAGTGCTCTTGTAACATGCGAATTGTCTGAATTATGAGTTCCTGCTCAGCTTGAGTCTGTCTGGGTCGAGACAGGAAGTAAAGTAGGGCTCGGTTCAAGTTTTTGTACAGGACGTCAACCGTTATTTCCCGATGACCATGACCTCTCTCCAGTGCCTGATGTTAATAAAAACATGCAGTATAAATATGTGTTTGTCTAGGCTTCAAACAAAAATATAACCTATTGGAGAAAAGAGAAGATAAACTCACCACTGATATCTGTTCAGCCATGAAGACCAGGAGGTTCTCTGGTTCTACCACAAACATTCCAGAGTAGAGTTTTTTCACTAGCATTTTACTGAAGAATGCCACGTTCTCAACCAAAACAGCAGTTTTTCCTTCCTGCTTGGTCCTGGATGGATCTAGAGAGAATATACCGGGACATACGATTGTCCTTAAATCCCTGCTTATTTATTTATTTTTTTTACAATACAATTTCATCCAAAAAGATAAAATCAATTTCAGACATTCAGCAAAGTAATTTAAAGAAGCTTTATATGATTTTAGATATATTTTACCATCTCTGGTCACGTGAGTTGACTGGCCCTCTTCCTGTCCTGTCATGTGGATTATGTCCATCACAAACTCCAGGAGTTCAGTCTGAAAGCTCTGCCTTTGCTCTTGACAGACACCATCTGGGAAGAACTAAACACAAAACAATCAGAATGTTAAAATATTTCTGGATATATTTTGTCTACAAAAGCACTACTAGCTCGAGTGTAACAATTGCTAGATGTCATCCCCCAGCGAGCAGTAATGTGCATCTCAGCATCAAAACTGAGCAAAGAGTGGCACCTTATGGAGGAAAAATATTATACACAACATCAGATGCTGGTTTAAGAGCTCAGATGTGACTGCAGTGCAATAGCAGTAGATTTTATTATTAACAGTATGCTACTTAAAAATGAACAGTATGTATAGTGTTTATCATAATTAATATTGTTATTAAAATAAAAAAACAAACATTACAATTAATAAACAATTTATTCAAATTCAAAAATTAATTAATGTAACAATTTATGTTACGATATTATTTAGCATGGTTATTTACATTAACAACATTAATGGATGTGTAAAGTTGTTTAAATTATTAAATGTTAACATTTTCATGCCTTACCTCTAACAGTTGTATTAAAGGATGAAAACCATCTTTGACAGGAATGTTAATGAGGCTGTCCATCAAGAGGATGCGGATGAAGTCACACACCTGCTTCCTGCCTGGGTGCGAGGGGCGGAGCAAGGGGGGCTCCCCCATTACTTCACCACTTTCTTTGATACCCTGGACACCTGTAGAGCTCTGTAAGAGAAGCAGAATATCACTTCTGTAAACTGCTTTCTTATGAGGCAAAAATATCTCTTATGTTTATTTTAAAATTGCATATAAAAAAGGTAAAGTCCTCCAAAGACTCACCTCTGGGGTTTCAAAGGGGAAAACAGCACTGGCCAGTGAAGTAAGGAAATCAGGGGAGGTCCAGAGAGGATCTTGAGGAAACAAACTGTTCACCAGGCAGAGAAACTGCATCACACTACCTGGGTAATGAACTTCCCAGCCATCTGCACTTCCTGTTACGGGCTTCTTAGAGTAATACAAACACAAAGCTGGTTTTACTCGTCTTGCATCAATGACTGTGATGACACAGACAATGCCTGTATATAACTAGATTATGCAACCTGTTTTCAATAAGTGACTGTAATCATGCCAACTGCCTCTTAAAAAATATGTACAAACATGCAACTGTCTGGCTGTATTGCCTTTTTTGGGCACTAGGTGGTGCAATCTCTTATTATGCTTTAAATGTTAAATGCAATTACAACTGCAATTAAATCTGAATGTTATCTGCAAAATTAGATGGCAATGTTATTCATAAACCCTAGTAATATTTATTAGCACCAGAGTTAACCAATGTGATTTACAATAAAATGACTAAAAACGCCAATAATAAAAAACAAAATAAAGAGTGGTAAAACCAAAAAGTATATAATAAACAAGCAGCAAAAACATAAGACAAGGACAAAGACTGCTTCAAGCTGAATTAAAAGGCTTTTTATCTTAGACTTAAAAATAACCACAGACGATTCTAATTAAAATATAGGATATTTATCATGCTATGCCAATAACTTTTGCAATTTAGACACACTTACCCTAGTAATGATAACTTTAACCAACTCTAAAAGAACACAAGCAGCATCTCCACATAGTTGAATGACCTCAGATCCAACACTGCAGCTGTCAATCAGACTCTGAAGCATCATGTCAACATCTACCTGCCATCCAAAAAAAAAAGCACAGAATAAAACTAGTCATAATTCATCAAAACCATATAATATACAAGCCAATAGAATATATTCTGACATATCAGACAGTTATGTGACCTTCACCTGCCCAGGAGGAACCTGGAAATTAGATTTTCCAAGAAGCAGTGCAGCGATAGCTCCATAAACCTGAGGCAGGTGGATGTGGTTGACAAGAAGCTTCTGTAGAATGTCAAACCCCGGGCAGATACAGCTCAAACATTCAAACGACCATGAGCGAGACTTCAAATTATCTAAAATAAATGTAAAAAATTGCTACATTATTGTAAATTGTTTCAGTGCTTTATATACCCATCACAAGCAATCACAAAGGTGGTACTTTTACTGGAATTACCTGTGATATTGGTGGGCATATCCATGGTCTCTACTAACGTTCCTGGTGAGACACCCTCCCTGAACTTGGCCAGGATGTTTGGATTTAACAGGAAGTGAGTAAGCAGTGTGAGCACCAGCAGCACTGTACTGGTGTGGATGTGGCCCTGTAAGAACAGGAGGAACCAATCGGATCCCAATGCAAAGAATACCTCTTCCTGATTACTGTCATTTAAGAAACACAGAATTTAATTATCTGTCAGTGGGTTGATAAAAACAAGGATAAAGAGTGCAAGACTTTATGTTGTTGCATTGCTAAACTTGACTCACATGCTGGAAGTGTTTGAGATGATTAGAGAAGACAGCATAGAAAGCAACTGGTTCCTGATCCAAACTGACCTCCCAGGAGTCTGACTCCAGCCTAGAGCCACAAAGAGTTTAAAGAGCATGCAAGGAGTTAGTTTCTTTCAAAAGTGTCAAGATTTTATAACGGAGCACAAATCTAAAATCACAAACATGTGAATGTTAATTGCAAAAATTGCTACCTTGTGATTGATCATCAAAATCCAAATCAGAGAAAGTGCTTTTCTCATTCAAAGTCGGAGGTAAAAGACTATGCACTAAGAAGAGTCCAAGCCTGATTGAACAAACCGGAATGTCAAGAAATCTCACTATTTTTGTTTTAAAGCATCATTATTACTTCTGTGTCTGATTTTCCCCAAATTGTCTGATTATCAATAACGCAATTTATTTTTCAATTAAAAAAAAAAACCTATAGGAGTAGACAAACATGCCTCTTGATGTCTGTGGTGTTGAAATGTTCCTCAAGGAGGGATTTAATGATGGTGCAGATGACTGACACCTTCTTGCGGGTCACACTGGTGTCATGCAGCAGTATCAGGAGTTTGCTCATCAGGTTGAGTCTGTGCATGACTTCAGCATTCTGTTGACCCCCACTAGAAACAAACTCACAGTCAAAAACATGCATCCAAAGCAAACAGCACTGGCATGGTTGCATAATTGAAAAACAGGAAGTTTCACATCACTTTATGCCGAACACTAAACATAAAATAAATCACAACGTGACATTAGAAACCTACAGCGTACCTTGATTTTAGGATATCAACAAAATGATTTAAAACGCAAACATCAAGATTTTCTGGAGCATTCTGCCACACCTGCAGGAAAAAGAAACAAGAAACTTAAAAAAAAATGACAATACCTTTAAAATTTCACATCTTGAGAAACAACAGCTAGAAACAAGCATCAGTTCCCTCTGAATTTCCGTATTAGTTTTTAGAATGGTGGTAAAATAAGGTCTGTAGTTAACATTACTTACAGAGACTTTTTTGCTTTAAAACATTTATTATGCACAGTCACATCTCAAACATGACTTTTGCAACTGCTCTGTGCTTTAAAAATGTACACCATTTAAAAGTTTATGGTTTGCACTTAAAAGAATAAGTGCAAAGACTCATATAATTGACCAAAAACATACAGTACTGTGCAAAGTTTAAGGCCACTAGTCTTCACCAGCAAAAAATGGTTTTAAGTGGGTTAATTTTATCTTTTTTGCGGTAGCGTGTCAGTTAGAAATATCAGTTTACATTTACATAAACATTATTTTTGTTATTAAATTGTAATAATGAGATTGTAATAGTGAGATTATTGTCTGCACAAGAAGTCTGACAACAGCCAGTGCTCCACACAGAGATGTGATCTGCTCATCATCCAGTCTGGAATGACGTAACAGAACAAACTGAGACAGACTTAATACAGAAGTACTGTGGCACATCTCCAAGATGCTTCGAAAAACCTACTGTACCTGCAAAGCTACAATACTGTTCAAAGGTTTTAGAAACTTGTGTAAAAATACTGTAAAATGAGGATGCTTTCAAAAATAAATATCTGGTATTACAGCTTTTGGTAAAAGAGCTTCTGTTCCGAGCTACACTTGCCCATAGTTTTTTAGGTAGCTTTGCAGGTAGGTTTCTTTGCCACAGTTCTTCTGGATTGAGTCTGTCTCAGTTTGTTCTGTTACTTCATGTCATTCCAGATAGACTGGAAGGTGATCAGATCAGATCTCTGTGTGGAGCACCGGCTGTTGTCAGACTCCTTGTGCAGACAATAACCTCACTGCATTATTACAGTTAAAGGCAAAATATTTTTTAGAAATGTAAACTGATATTTCCAACTGACGATCTACCACAAAAATAGAAATAACCGACATAAAACCATTTTTTGTTGGTGAAAATACTTGAATACAAAAACTGATACAAAAATTGAAATATTTCACCACAATTTAAATATTAGTGAACCTTGCCAAAAACATTTCTATATAAAGAATTTGTTCGTTTGTTTGCACATCATTAATCAAGCACATACTGTACACTTGCTTCTTTGTTTTGCATGTGGAAAGTACTGTTAGCACTATTTTTAGACAGGCTGTCCCACATCTTCAATAACTGAAAGGTAAACTAGAAACATAAAATAAACTTGTCTGTGCAGTCATCCTGCAGCTCTTAAAAGTGAATTTCTATGCGACATCTTATTAGATTTGCAGTGGCTTTCATCCTTCACAAAAACACCCCAAGTATTTAAAGAATTTTGTCACTAAATATCAACCAGATTCGCTTTGTAGTGGCAGCCAGCAAGTTAGCCTCCCAGGTTAGTCTACAAACTGACATCATGACTGAACAACTCTACTAATATTAATTTAAAGCCATTCAGAATACTATTTCACTCACCAGAGCAGAAAGATATTGAAGAAATATACCATACCAATTTAAAACTTACTTCAAAGTCACAGATGATGTCCTGGAAGGCAGTGATGTTTGGAATGCGAACGGCAACAATGCCCAGCTCCATTGTGCCCACTATGGCCATAATGAGCTGGAAAATCCTGATACTGATCAGCTGAGACTTCATCTTCAGCAGGAAGGACAAGATCTGAAAATACAAAAATAAATCAAATCTGCAGTTGGGATTTGCTATACTTCAAGTCTCACTTCATTAGAGAGCTATACCTTATAGCCATTGGTTCGTTTCATCTCCTGCTCCATCACAGGATTTGTCTCTAAAACAGAAAGAAGAACTTTGACAGCGGCATACAAGGAGCTGTCATCTGAGGCCATTGCCACCAAACTCAGAATGGCAGCAGGTCCACCAATGAACTGGAAGCTGCTTGCAGCACTGTATGACTTGAACGTCCTTACACCTGGAAATCAAGGTGTAAAATCAGCCTTAAACTGAGTTCACTACAAAAACATCTTGTAATACAGCGATCACTTTAGAGAAGTAGCTAGTAGAATTTTTACCAAAGCAACCAACCAGGGCTGCACCAATTGTCCGAGCAGTTCCACTAAGGTGCTGACTGATGTTATGAGCCAGGAAGACAGGAGTGCAATTATCACGTGATGTAATCCCCATCTGTGATAAAAAAAAAAAAAAGAATAATAGAAGAGTAACTTCTTATTTAACAATTAAAATAATTCAGTACAGTAGATAAAAAAAAAGAAAAATGAAAGCACCTCTTTGGCTATAAGGCGACAGTCCACCTCGTTGTACTGGTCTCTAATATCTACTACTGTAGTGATGGTAGACACTGTCATGTTTATGGCAAAGGAAATCCTCTCTGGGGGGACCATCCTGATTTGGGACACTGCAACATCTTTCTCACGTTCTATTTAACACATGCACCTGTGTGAATACAATTATCCATAACATTCAGAAGTGATTTTGGACAGAGAAAAGCTAACTATCTTACCTTGGGCATTGAGAGCAAGGTAGTTGCCAATATATTTGGTGCCTTGCACATAAATAGTCTCCACCTGATCAGAACTCAAAACTTCTTCAAACAAGTATGTAGGACCGACCCGCCAGACCAGAGCAGCATGCTGTTTCCATATAGATGGAGTGCCAATAATCCCACACACGTCAATGACTGCAGAGGGATCCATTGATATGGACTGACCAGGAAACGGCTGAATGTATTTAATCTGCAAAAAAGAGTGACAGACAGATTTTGTCAGTTAATGCTTGATAACATTTATTTATTAATTTCGACGGAAGCTTTAATCCAAAGCAACTTAAACTGCATTCAAGGTACACATCCTGGTTTATCACTGCCTGGGAATTAAATCGATGACCTTAGCGTTAATATTTAAAATATATTTATAAAAAAATTATATCAAGAGTTTATTTTTGCAAAAAAAAAAAAAAAAACATGTTTTTTTTATTATGTTATTATTGCGTTAGTCAGCTGTTTAAAAGTTATTTTTTAACCCAGTCAAAATAACCCAACTGCAGCCTGATTGAGATTAATTGGACTGCACAATGAAAAAATATGATTTTTGAGAACTGTTAAAAATTAGTTATGTTTTTGCAAATAAACATTTCATATATATATATACAGTATATATATATATATATAAATATAT
>JAUCNO010001053.1:5162134-5191341 GCA_032353835.1 Enteromius viviparus
GCGATTTTCTTTACGGGAAATGAGCTGACAGTCTGTGCCAGTTGTATGAGTATGCGCTTGCATTGTATTGTTTTTTTTATGCCTCGTTTTTGCAAGTTATTGTTGCTAATTGTATGCCCCCTCGTTATATGTCGCGTGCCCCCCTGTTAGTCATGGTCTGGCGCCGGCTCTGCTGCGTAGTGACACAGACAGACCAACCAGTCATTACAGGCTTAAAAATCACTTACTCTTGTGGGCTTCAAGAGAAGTCAATTACGACGAGTCAGACTTTTAGGTCAGGTTGTATTCATGTGGAGGTTGTAAATTGTTCTATATATATATGTATCAAATGTTGATACAGAAGTTTCCCTTTTGGCAGTACTTTGCATGAGATGGCCCATTATTGTGAAATTGCCATAAGATAAGGCCTTCAGTTTGTTGTTGGATGTATACATTTGAATCATGCTTTGCGTCAACACTCTTGTTATTTATGGCCTTCAAAAAATGGTCCCAACAAAAGTACTACTCCTAAGCATGCAGACTTAACCTTATAAAGACTTTTTAGAGCTCAGATGGGTAAATCAATCCCTTTATATCGCACTGTGCCAAGAGTCTAATATGGAAGAACAGTCATTACCAGCGTGATGACTTGGGAGGTAGAACGAATTGTACATCTGCAAGCCAACCCTTATCTACATCATATTAAAGGGTTCAGTGGTTCTCCAAGGACATGTAAAGTCAATGAAATAACCAAAAATGTTTCTGAAAAGTGCTCACTGGAGGACCTCTCTGGTGATTAGACCTTTTCATGTCACTCAGTGAGAATGCTCTGAAGACATAACCGTCTGTCCGTATGTTGAGTGGAAGAGCATTTGGTGTTATTTTTCAGAATTAAGCTTGCCAGCAGACAAGAGGCCAAGCTTGTGAAAAGTGAATGCCGTTGCAGCTGTGGTTATGGTGTTTCATTTTGAGTAAGCGGGACATAGAGCAACTTGACCCCCTGTTAACTTGACCTGTCTGTTCAGTGAATGACAGGTATTACTGATTGACAGTTTCTTTTTATTTCTTTAAACTGTCCTCTTGTAGTTGAAACTCATATTGTTATGCATGTTATCCTGTCTTCTACATATATTGCAAAAACTGAAACTTAAACAAACTTTAAAAAACTTTTTTTTTAGCATTATATTAGTTTTTTGGCAGATATTATTATAGCATTATTGGTATACTAAATTATACATTTTATTATTAATAATAATGATGATGATACGTTAAATTCTTATACTCTATGATAAAAATAGTAACTTTCTTAGATTTAAAAAAAAATCTGGCATTATATAAAATATGCATAATAATTTGGTTATTAGTAGAATTATGTATAAATTAATATTTGAATGTAAAAAATATATAAATATACATAACAATATATAATTAAATAAAAATTACTTTAAGTCTTATGTGATTATTTTAAATAATTTTACGTATATAAAATGACAATGTACAAAGATATTTTTGTTAGGACAAAAATGACTTGTGAGTAGAAGAGCCCATCTGTTTTTAGACCCACTGGCTGGCCTCTGTCTCGGCCCATCCTCAAAAACTTGCTTTTCCACGACACTAGAACAATTATCGTAAGTTCTTCCAGGTAGTGAAAGACATTGAATGAGTGCCTGTCATTAACACCACTGTGGGTTGGCAGCGTGCTCCCAAAGGCTGCTCTGTTAGAATGAACACCTTTATTCAAAGTGCAGTTAAATCCAGTGCCCAGCTATGCTAACCATTCAGCAATTACATCTTAATGATGTTCCCTTGCAATCCGAGCCTCCAGAACTTCACGTTCTCTGTTGAAGAGATGACAGGACTAATACGGCTCTCCAGAGATCCAGAGGTACACTGAGTTGCGTGTATTCGGATTATAAATCACCGCCCTGAGTGTGCGATGTAGGCGTGTTTAAACAATTCACAGGACTCTGTATGTTTTTTCCTATCGCTATTGTTTACGTTGGCCCAGTCGATCATTTTTATTGTGGATAAAGAATGAGAAATATTATTTCAAAGGTGATAAATCTGAAAGTTGTTTTACAGTGCACCATACAACCAGGGATCCGGTTTGCGTCAGTGGCAGGGAGCAGCTTGAATGGGGAAACCTGAGCCACTCGCGGTGACAGACAGGGGGATGGTGACATTGGACAACAGATTACTTGGCTTGTAGGGCAATCTGGGATGCCAATTAACCACAATGCCAGATGGAGTGGGTACCAATGACACTTTGAAACAGCAGCGCCTTGATTACTCCAAAGACTTTGTCCACAGAAAGTAAAACCCACACTTTGACTTTTATAAAGAAAACTTGCTGACATGATGTTAATTACTGTTAAATCGCTGTGTGGAAAATAGGTTTTCTGATCAACACGCCGTCCTCTATTTGTTAATGTTCCTGCCCAATCAGAAGTGTAATTAGCACCTGCTTTCAATTACATTACTGAGATGTCAAGCCAGAGATATAGACAGATAAATCATGTCTCACATCATGCAAGATGTGCCTAAATTAGAAAACTATTACAATGAGGTAGCAGACACTCCGACGTCCCGGGAAGATCGTTTATCTTCATCAAAGCAGACTATCCTTGAGCAACTCAACAGGGGGCGTGTAATTGAAAAATGCAGGGAGATGTGATTGTTGGGAGCAATAATAATTTATTACACTGAGCGCCAGGAGCTCAGGGAGCCATTTGTTTTCATTAATGTGAATTCAAATTACCATGGCGATTAAAACGTGACTTTGACAGGCAGAGGAGCTCTGATCCGGGAGACAGGACTGATGAGACCCCTAATTCGGGTCATTTGTTTTCCGCCCGAAGAACAGGAGAACGCTGCCTTTCCTTGCTGCCTTCATTTGCCATTTGATTTGATTAAAGACATTAAATGTGATGGCCACAAAGTGTGCAATGGATCTTCCTGGTTATTAAGCAGACTAATTGGATTCACGAAGACAAAGGCAGAAATCTCCCTTATAGTATAAATAGTAGTCTTTGTTTTAATATCACTGCGATATATGGAGTGAGAAAAGGCCACAAATAGGTCAGTGTCATAAAGATAATGTCAAATGATGCTGAGCAGTCACTTCTTCCCCAGAGTGTCTGTCAGAACTAGTGGCTTTGATGGCTGTGAACGAACGCTGACTCATTCAGGCACCATGAAAAGCGAGTAACTTTATCAGATGTGGTCTGGCATGGGCCATGTGATCAGCAGGCTGATAATGTGGCTTTGCTAATACAGTCACTTCTTTATTTGTGCTTTAGCAGAGATGAATAAATATAACACAGTTCATAGATAAGATTGTATGTGTTTAAAAGACTTAGAATATAGTGGTATGGACTAATTTTAATGACACTTGTTTGTTGCTTAAAGATAATAAATAAGAAAACAAATATATAAACATTTAGCCAGAACAAAACAACAACAAAAATGGTAGATAAATAGAGGTAAACTAAAGTATACCCATAGGTGGCGCAAGAAGACTCAGCAGCACCTCTGATATTTCTGGGTCTGATAAGATCTGTTTTTCCTGAGCAGGAAATTTCCTCTCTTCTGTGCATTCATTACTGAACTTGAGGAAGAGATGTGTAGTTTCATACGTATATTAGAATGACCTAAGAATTTTCTCTCAGGAGCTTGAAGAAATAACATCTTTAAAATACTGCAGTGCTGTTTTCCATGGTTTCTAGGAGTTATAATGAAGTGTGGATAGGAAATGACTTAAACCAGTTTCCATAAAATATCTACTTAAATCAGAAAGCCTTCATTTGCTTTTGGAAACTCAAACTGATTGATTGGTTTTAAATCATCCTTTATTTGTTTTCCCATATTAAAACCACTTTATTTTTATTGTTTACACCATAAGCATCATATAAATAAAATATTATAAAAGGGGCACGTAAGTGTGCATTATTATGTGAACAAGGAGTTTATTTATATATAGGCTATGACAGATGTGGTGCGTGGCATGTTTCTCACACATCTTTCACTGTTGTCACTTCATTAATAATAAATGACAGTCACTAGCAGACACACACACACTGCTCAAGTGTTTCAGACTTTTGTAACATTAACCCTCTGTTTGATGGAAGTCTCAGACAGAAACAATGGGAAACGGGAGCTTGTCTGTCTCTACATAAAACACACTCCAGCCGCCTCTCATCGTGTGGTAGAATCGGCTCCAGTTACCGCACTTCCTTGTAATTCATCACTCACCCAATCAAAAGGAAGAGCTGTCGCCCCCAGTCCACAGCTCGGGTTCCTTCCAAATATTGGTCAATAATCAGGCATATCAGCCCCTCTGATCTGAGCGAACTGAACTTGGAAGGAGAGCTAAGAAAAGGCACTTCAAACGGGTTAGTATGTTGTGTGTTTTGCCAGCAATTTACTTCAGTAACAACTTAATTGATTCATAACAACCTGGTTAAATCTACTGCCTTTTCTTTGTCCAAAAACAGCACCAATTAGAGCATTAAGCAAAAGAGAGGAAAAAGATGATGAGGGAAGCCCAGGTGACATGTTTTCACATATGGAATCCCCCTACGTCTGAAGTCAGCCTGTTACTTTTTCCAAGCGTCTAAAAACAACAAGCGTTTCCTGAGAGGTTCCCCTTCAATCTGAGAGGACAACATTCAAAGCTCAGCTCTGTTTTTCTCTCAAATCAGCTGGACTATCAGAACTTATTTGTTTCCCCATATGCAAAAATTTAAAAAACGATGAATGATTAGGGACGGGGGCAAATATGCTACAAATAAATGAATAATCCATAATTTTCAATACAGTATTTCCACCAAATATTCATATTTTAGAGAAAATTAATTACTATAAAATATTAAATTGCCTACATTTTTATATGTAAAAATCTACAAAGTTTTATATATTTTATTGAAAAAAACAAATGGCTAAATCTTGCACCTTAAAGGAAAGGTTTGACACATGGTTTAAAGAATCCAAAGCCAGAAAGAACAAAAATAAAATAAATAAATTATTTTTAAACTACGTTGATACAGTACAAAAGGTATCAAAATGTCACATGAAAGCCGAGCCACGGCAAACAACAGTGATGACATGAAATATCACCAAAAGAAAATGTCTAGTGTCCCTGGGACCACAGATCTTAACGAAACAGTAAATGAAAGCACCCCTGTTTTTTATGGCTGCCTTTTACTGCTGGTAACACTGAGGTTCAATACCATGATTAATGCCATCCAACAAAGAACTTAGTCGCCTTTGTTGTGAAGTGTGAAGCTCACAAATTGTTAGCCAGAGTTGAAATATTAAGTTTCCCTCCTCCACCCATCATGTTTTAATAGTAGAAGCGGCAGAGGGCACGAATGCCAGAGGCAAGATCCAGGCCATCTGCTCTTCTCTTTGTAAAACACTGACAATCTTCTCACTTTCCATACGCCTTGCCATATTTTTTACACCATGCCAAAGACTAATGCACTTGCATTTGCTGCAACTGTTACAGATGCAACTGAATCTGGTTTAGTTCTCCATCCATCTTATTCCAAGAAGTAACTCACACTTTAGGATTGTCAAGTTCATTCAGTGAGTAAAGATATTCTTAGGTCTTTGAAAGAATTAAAAATTATGAATTTGCATCTCATGAGGGTGTAGGTACTCTAATAATTATCAACATGAAAATGATTAATGTTACTTGACATTGCAGCAAACTACAGAACTTTCAATTGCTTTGACCCACAAACAAAAGCATGACAACTGATATAAATCAATGCACTTGTTTACTTATGCTTCAAACTTTTTAAGGATGAAAATTTCCTTCCTCCATATTTATTCTTCAAATGAGGCCTACTTTCTTGCTTCATAATAGCTTGAGTTTCCTATTTAATGAATTTGCCGGCATTTTGCTGTCCCATTTAAAGCTTCAGCCAACCGCCCTAATGCCGCAGAAGGATGATCGTGATAAAGCTTTCTGACATGTATTGTTTGCAGGAGAGAATTTAAAACGTGGGCCTTTGGCCTCACCTACAGTCTGAGCTGCAACCGCAGCCCTCAGCGGGTGAGTGTGACTAATTAGCTAGAGAATGGTATTTATACATGGCAGGGCCATTAGCAATTTAAGCTCATGGGTGGCACAGCAGGGAGAAACGACAGGCATTGTAACCGACCACATCAGCCTTGCTATGTCTTATTCAGCCCTAAAGCAGAGTCTGCCATTTCAGAGACCTTAACCATCTTAGTGGGTTAGCAAAACAAACAACAACTGCCATTATGGAAGGCTGCACTTGTTCTGTTTAGTTTTCAAAAATGACATCGCTAGGGGAGACGAGACTTTTCTGCAATAATAGCATGTAAACAGCTCATTTGATATGGTATTCTTATGCAAAACATAAAAAGGAGAAATATTTAGCTTAAATGTAGAAAATGTGAATTTGTCTGAAAACGAATGACTCGTTAAAAGTCAGTTCTTTGTACAGAATCAAAACCTTTCTACTACATTAAAAAAATGAAAAATCTGTAGCTTTTTTTTTACGTGTTATTAAAAATGCACATTACAAGTTCATGTAAAAAAAAATCCTAAAAATTGTTTATTTCAATTAAATTTTTTTTATATTTTCCCTCTCTTCCTCAAAATAATATGAAACTTGTTACTTAGATTCTTATTATGAATTCAAGTGTAACCACTAGGAATTTGTATGTATAGAGACAAACAAAAGACTGACCACCACCTCTGAGAAAAAACACCTCCACTTGTCCAGTGAGGAAAGCCTGGTGGCAGAGCGGTCAGACATAAGCTTTTACGAAAGGTGTAAAAATGCCAGACCGGTCCAAGATAAACTCACTTTCCCGATGCCTGACATTTACCCTGGCCAAAGCCAGAGGGATTGCACTTACCTGGAGAAAAGCCCCATTGATGGTGCAAACCTTCCACCCCTGTTTGAAGTGTACCGGGCACACTGCAGCCTCTGGGAAATACTGGGTTTTTCCATACGCCTCACTTGCAAAAAGTGTGTCATGGGGTACCCCTGTTTGTACAGGTATGGGTGACAACTTTTAAGTGCAAGTAGTAAATGACTCATGCTCAATTGGGAATTAGGGAAATCTGTTTTTATAAGAAGGCTCTGAGATGCACATTTTGGAACCATTTAAAGAACCCCAGAAGTATCCCTGGGAAACCATGCATGCATTTATATGAAAAATACTGTTACTTAAACAGAAAAAAACAACACAGTGAAGGATTGCAAATCTAGAAGACTAAATGTAAATGATCAGAATGAAAAGGGTGCAAAGCAGTAACAACTTTCATTCTATTTCTTTGCTTTTTGGCCCTCTCAGCATGTGTTACCTCACCCATTGTGTCAGTGTGTTGCTGCAGTGAATAGAAAGCACACAGTTCAGGATTTACATGTAAGTCCTGTTTTTTTAGGAGCTGTGCTTTTAGCGGTTAAAACCAGCACCAGAAGAGCAGAGCAGTGACTGAATAAACCTTAAATCCCGCTTGTGGATTTCTTTGGCATTTTTTGCTGTGTTGATGACTTTATCTCCAATTTCAGGTTTATGTATTTATTTTTTAATGTCTTTACAGTACCAGACTCCCTGTGGCGTTAAATGGTTTTTCCAGTAATTTAAAAATACCTTGAAATGTTGTTTATCTGGTATAGACTAACAAAGAGAACCTTAGGGAAATTAAACAGGAAAAAACTGGATTTAAACTGTGAAAGCATGTGATATTCTATATTTCTTATGTGTGAGTGCCGTAAACAGCAAGATTCAAAAGTTCAGAAAATGCGTAATTATCATGATTATGTAAAACTGAGCGCACATACTGTACACTTTACTGTTCACAAATATTGTTAAGTTGATATATAAGTTCAAGGCAGTGTTGTGGAATTTGATTTAAATTATTGAAATTATTCTAATATGCAGATTTAATGCTCAAGAAACATTTATGTTAAAAACCATGCTGCTTATATTTTTGTAATAATAAGTGTATTCTTTGATTAATAGAAAGTGTATTTAAACGTAAACATTTTTGTAAATTTATAAATCTCTTTACTGTTACATTTAATGCATCTTTGCTGAATAAAAATCTCACTGACCTCAACATTTTTAGTGCTATTGTGTGTGTAAATGACTTTGCCAAACTTAGTAAAGAGATTGAAAGATTAGAGATTGAATATCTTCGAAACATTTAAAGCATCTCTGCCAAATGTCAGTAAAGCATCACAAAGACAACATGACATGCCATGACACCCTCAGTGATGCTGTATCACTGGACAGAGCAGGTTGAAGTCATGGGTTACAGAAGACCTTGCTTGTGAGGTAAGCGATCAACCTGCTTTGATCTCGCAGGTAGAGAGCCTGAGACCTGCAGGCAACACCACACCTGCCACAGAGGCTGCTGTCATTTCCACATGTGATAGCAATTATTCCTCAGTTAACGACACCACGCTATTAACTTGATGCACCAATCCCACCAAGGATGACAAAACTCATCAATCTTGTGCTGTCACTTGTCTCGGAGACACTGCTGTGCTGTTAAGTGTTGCTTTTACATCCCGAAAAGCTCTGTGCTGACAGACAAGCCTCTGGTTCGCAAGCTCCCTTGACAAGCACGCTTTAATCTTTAAGTAATATTTGAAACTCTTTTTAGTTCTACATTTACACTCTTACTTCATCCATTTGCTTTGCTTGGACACGAGAATCCCTTTCTTACATCAATCTTTTAAACCCGGCGGCGAGGATACCTTTTCAGAAGTTTGGCTCTCGTTCTCGTGTGGAGGAGCCCACAATGAGTCTGAAGGTATTCTGTATGAGTTCACCAGCGCTCATAGTGTCCCGAGGGCCGTCTCTCGGGTAAGACTCTGACAGAACATGAGGACTGCCGTGATTGTACTGGCAGAGGCCTTGGTCGTCTCTATTTTTGCAGAGGCCTTCCCTCTTTCGGCTCCTCATGTCGTGGATGTGTTTTCAGCATGCCCAGCGGGTTCTTGACTGTCCACAAAGGCCTCTTCATTCACAGGGAGAGAATGCCAGCTGGTGTGAGCACTAACCAAATAATGATTCTATCTGCTCCAGCCCACTGACCTGCAGCAACAACACACATGACACCCCACGGATCCGGAGCAGAGTTTTGTGGGAAAAAAACCTTGGATCATGAGGAGAACTAAAAAGGTATTATGACTAAGAAGAGCTGGAAGACAGAAGAGTTGGGAGTATAATAAAGAAACCAATCAACTGTACACATTCACAG
The DNA here is from genome assembly GCA_032353835.1 of Enteromius viviparus. Lineage (NCBI taxonomy): Eukaryota > Metazoa > Chordata > Actinopteri > Cypriniformes > Cyprinidae > Enteromius > Enteromius viviparus. The sequence goes on from JAUCNO010001053.1 coordinate 5,171,367, forward strand.
GAACAAAAAGCCAACTCAGCTCAGGGTAAAACTCGTTTCCAGTAAACATTTGTGTTGTTTTAGTTATACTAAATTAAATTAAGATGAAAAAACATCTTGGTACCAAGCAGAACATGGCAAGTATTGTCTTTGCAGAATTTCAGACCCATGTAAAATAAAAATAAACAGATGTGTGTTTTATGATGTCTAAAGTATTAAGTATTCGATATTGCCTGATATTTGAATAATATTATACATTTAATATTACTTTCTTTGCTTATATATATATATATATATATATATATATATATATATACTGTATATATATATGTGTGTGTGTGTGTGTGTATATTGTGGCAGGAAGCCCAGCAGGAGATCAGCGTTGCCTTGGCAACTCATCGACAACAAATCAAAATCACCAGTGCAGGCCAATCGGTCATGGCTAGGTGGATATAGAAGAGGGGCTGGAACGCCAGAAGACCAGAAGTCTCATCTCCAATGCTGTCTTTCTTTTGCCATGACACACCATAGCCGATTGGCCCAGGAGAGCCACTGTGAGCACTGGAGCACCGGATACCGTGACCTGGGAAAAAATAGGGAGCACGAGAGCACTCGCTGCACCCATCCACCATTATTGGTTACTCACCTGTTGGTTCACTAGTTGTTTTGATAAATCCAGCCTCTGGGGTTCACAAACAGTCTTGCCTTGTCGCGTTGTTCTTCACCAGGTTCACTATTTATATATATATATATATATACACACACAACATGCCTCTTCCAAGATTTTGATTCATCTCAGGGAGTTAGATCTGATCATCATGAATGGATAAACTTATTTCATTTTAATTACATTATGTATGGTCATCCGTTTTTAAACTCCTCTGAAAAAATATTTGTTAGTAAATGCAAGTGAATAGAATGATTTGTTTACTCGATGATTCTCAAAAAAAGATTAAATAAATAAATTAAATACATAAACAATGTAATAAACAACTATAGTAAACAAAACAAATCATTTTTTGTTATACTAGCATAGAAGCCCTCTATGTTTACATACTTGACCCTTAAAATATGACAGAACTGAAAAGGTGACATTCCACTCTCTAGTCCCGCTGCTCATATTCCATTTGATTTAAGAAATGCCAGAGATTGTTTAGACCTTCAGTAATGCTGTAAATGCAGACAGTTTAACAGATTTTAGGAGCCAGGGCTTTCCGGGTCAAAGCAAATGTGTACATGGAGCACTGCGGCCTCATTTGCCTTTAAGTGTCAGTACTAAATTACATTGGCCTTTCACCTAGCTTTACATTATGTAAGACATTATCAATCATAATATTCACTCAGTCACCTAGGAGGGAGAGAGGACTAGAGTAGCTGTCTCTGACTATATATTTATCTGTGTTATCCTGACAGCTAAAGCCCACAGGACTATAAGCATGTATTTACGGGTATGTTGTATGTCTTGTCTGCATGAATGTTTCTGTTCCGAATATTCATACCAACCCCTGCAAGTCTGTGCTTTTTATAGTATAGTAAATTTTAAGTAGTCTCTCGTTTTTCAATTTATCTTTATAGTAATATTCTTTGTATGAAAGGGCCTTAAGCTTATATTTTGTTGGAAAATGTCATGTCATTTGCTTGTGGGTCATCATGTTATATTCTTATAGGCATAAAAAAGTGTCTCTAGTGCTACTTGTCACGACGAGTGATTAAAATATTGAAATCTTCAAAATATCTTTGTGTTCAGCAGGTCAAAGAAATTCATACAGATTTAGAATTACTCTAGGATGAGTAAATGATGACAGAATATTTTTGGGCGAACTATTCCTTTTACATTGGCTTGGCTTTTTAGAGATCTCTTAGAACTTAAATGATTTACTGTAAAAGCAACACAAAGATGGCTTTTTTCCATATAGATTAAAAATCTGTTAGGTCACTAAATGAATAGCTTCTTCATCTGTGCAGTAAGTCAGTTTGCAACCCTGGTGAATTTACATTTTAGACACAATACTTTCTTTATTTTTGTATTGAAAGTAATGAAATGGTTCACATTCCCAAGCAACAACCAGCAACTGTGGCTGGTAGGCAAAAAAACTATATGTGACAAAAGTATGTCCAAATTTACAGTACTTCTACATGAGGAGGCAAAAAAGTACCCGGATGACCTACTACTGTAGGCTCGATTCTTAAGTGTATATGATGGACATTTTACTATCCCATGAGGCCAGGCAGAGGATTTATTATGAACTGCAATGAACTGAAGCGGGTATAGGTCACATGACGATAACAACAAAACTACATTTTGCGCATTTATAAATCAAAATAGTACCTACTCTTGGTCCCAGTTTCTTTCCTAGATTAATCAGTTTTAGGGTTATTTAGTTTAGTAAAAGGTTTAATAAAGACAGCAGTTTTGTTACTTAATCAATTTGTGTTTTTGATGATTCTCTGAAGTAACTGATTCAAAGGCTCCATTAAACTTGTTGCCGCTATCGTAACTAATCTTACTTTTCGGTATGTTAAAGTGCACATGGCATCACATTCTCATATCCTTTCAAGGAAACTTCTGTGCAGTCTGCTGTTGTGGGTATTTTTTGAATGGGTGGTTTGGTATTAGAATACAGTGTATGCGTGTGTATGTGTTTACTGAGGGAGGTGTTAAACATTTATTCTGGAAGGGCTCCCAATGTAACACCTCAATAAAGCATCCAGCCAACATTTATTCCGGGCCTGGGAAGTCTTGCTTGGTGGTCCATGGTAAGACCTTTTGAATAAGAAAGTGAAGTTGAATAAGATAAATTATGAAATAATGAAATGCTGCATACTCTTCTTCTAGGATACCACCATAAAGGACTAAAATGGCTTCAGATTGAGTAGACCTCTTCAAACAGCCGCAATCCAAACTAAAAAAGGTCTCTTCCAATTTAAAATTTGCGACATTACCTTACTGCTAGGATATTTATGCTCTAACATGTGCGTTCCATTACTTTTCCAGAACTCCAACGCGGTGTTGTTTTAGCTGTAAAGCTGATACTGTCTTGATCATGCTAACCGCATTCGAGTTGATCCAGGCAGCAGCCAGTAAGCTGGGATCGGACGTGCCCCTGCGCCACGGCTGATGATTGTATGGCGGGGGGTGACTTTCTGACCTGTTCACATGGCTAATAAAACATTCATAGAGGGAGAGGAATTCCAGTGTATAGTTTTGCCCCGTCTGTGATGTTTGGAATCCTGCAGTGACCCCATAGAGAGCGCCATTCTGTCTGCAGACAAAGGCCTGCTGTTTCTCTCCGTATCATTGTGGACTAGACCAACACTACTGACTGCTTGCTGCAAAGCTAATCAAATATTTTTCTTCCACCACAGAATTAGTCTCAATAAATACTTTTTTTGCAGGATTTTTCTTCTTCAAATTCATCTTGTACTGCAACGGTGCTATAGTTCATGCAGGCGGTCAAGGGATTTTCTCTTTTTTGTGTGTGGAGAAAAGTGGCCTCTTGTGTTAAACAAGAGGGAAAGACTGAATGAAGTGTATATTAAGTTCAATTGCTCTCACAACGGCCTGATTTGCCCAAATTGCCTGGCTTATGTGTCGGAAAAATATTCCACAGGTCTCTTTGTTGTTATTTGGTTTTTAATTGGGTTACGACACTGCAATGCTTCACTTTAATTATGCTTCACCTCTGTCAGTAAAGTCCAAAGCGGCCTGTGAAATATGAATTGCTCTGTCTGTGCATTATTCCTTGGAGACTACTTTAAGATGGTTCACACAATCATTTCTTAATGAAAGAGTCATTCTGAAGTGTGCTAAAGTAATCCACTTGGCACAAGAGGCCGCTCAGCAAAACAAATGATGGAGTATTCTTGCTGAATTTATGTCTATTCACTTTCCTGAGCCACAGGCACTTGCCTTTCCTTTTCATCTCACAATAGACACTTTATGTAGCTGTCGATGTTCGCCATGAATCATTATGATGGCAAGTTTGCTTTTTTTCTGGATAGCATTTAAGTCATCTCTCAGTGTCTGGGAGGCTTACATTTCCAAACAATGAGAACGGAAAGGACTCCTCATCAAATTCTCTTCATATTTTGAAGGTAGGTTCATCTTTTCATGAGCAGTTTTCTGCCATATACAGAGCAGTTTCCCTCAAATCTACGCTCTAAAATTGGTTCCCAGGAAGAAAAACCTTCTAAACCTACAGACTTGGTGTTGTATTTACAAAGACAGAGTTATATTCATTAAAGTCTAAATGGCGTGCTGTCATTTCCTGAACAAGTCCCAGAGGCCCGTGACCTTCACCTTCACGGCAAAGTCTTAAACCCCTGTGGGTGGCTGCCAGGAAGAAATTACAATCAAAAGAAATTCTTAACTGTTGTGATTTAACAATGGCTTGACAAGGATTATAAAATATATAGAAAATAATGAGGAGAATAAACCTTTTGTATTTGTACCCCAACTTTAATGGTTTGTAAATACAGTTCTTTGGCTTCACGCTGTCTTTCATGGATGGTTTTCATGGAATAATATTTTTACCACCAACAATATTATTTGGTTTCACAGATTCCTTAAGATTTGTTCAAAGACAAATAAGTTTGTAATTTCCGTTCACATAAACCTTCATTTTTTATTTTTGTAACTTGCACTGACAAGGAAAATCCTTAATGCCGGGAATTGCTGATGAGTATTTTTTCAATAACAGAATATTTTGGAATAATATTTGCCTCTTTTGTCAGCGTTCAAGCGGAAAACTGTTGCAATAGCTCCAAGCAAAACGTTAATGCAAGTTCTCATCCAACATTTACACTACATTCATATTTCAAACAGTTGCATTGATATTTTCTGATTGATCTGTAAAAATAACTAATAATAATTAATGATCTGATCTGAAAAAACACATTAGTTATCAATTATTTTGTCTAAGTAGTTTTTGGCCAATCAAATTTGCATCAAATTAAACTACTATTTTATTATTTTATATGTTCCAAAAATCAGCACTAAATTCCCTTCCCATTTAGGAATATGAGGTGTAATTTGCATCAAATTTTCACTATTACATTTTGCAATTTAACCAAATAACCCCATATTTCATGCTCAATGGTGTTCTGTAGAAATTGCTGGGATTACTGTAGAGTGTTTGATCAGTGTGCAACCGTGTGAGTGAATTGTGGCCTCTGGCTCACCTCTGCCTTCAGTTCCTCAGAATAATGGCTGCCAGCATCCCATTCCAACATCCTTCGTTTACTTTCTTATTGCAAACAAACTGCATTTTCCCAGTTATTTTCTCTGTGCAGAGGCCACCAGAACATTAAAGGGTTTGAGTGATATCATTCATGTAACATTAAGACCCCTACATTGGAGGAGGCTTTTAACGGCCACATCATGTTCTCTCTCTGTTAGAGCCATCAACCGCATAGTCTTTAAAGCATTAAAAATGTGGTTTCGCTGATCCTGGGACTCAGAATCATATATAAAATACAAACTGGCATTGGTTTTTATGCAGACATAAATAATAAACAGCAGGGCTGGTAAAATGATCCAGAGTCTTGCATTTATCCCCAAGATAGTATTAATTAGATTTATCTGCTGCTCTGGCTCACTCTTCCTGCTACAGACTATATTTTACAAACTCAATGAATCTGAATACCCCAAGGTAGCATTACCCTATCTCCCCTGGCTTGGTAACCCTGCTAGTCTATATATTTTTATTGGCAAGTGTTTCAAAAGGCCCCACAGAAACGAGCACAGGTAAAGAAACGTGCTGAATGTGTCTAGACACTTGAGGGCAGGTCTCTTAGTAAGTTTGGATGCTCCGTGCCACGAGGACAAGCAGATGTCTGTTGTGGCATATTGTGTCTGAATGTTTGGGATTGTTTCGAAATTGAGTACTGCAAAGGTTGGATTTGGGATTGGTATGTTGGCATATACAGTATGTAGCGAAAGGGCATTCTGTGGTGCTTTTGAACATGATGTATTTGTATGAAACATTCCAGCATTTGATGTGAAACTTTGCTTACTGAATTGAATTCTTCTAGATGAAACGTATTGTAATAGAAAGTATATATAATGACTACACAAAATCCAATACATCATCTTGGCATAAAAAGAAATATATATTTTCATTGAACAAACACAGTAAAGACATCCCCTACCCAACCCTCTAAAATAAATCAATGAATTAATAATATAAAATGCAGTGTAATATTGTTTAAGACTGACTATTTTTTTTGTTTAGTATTAAAGCATTTGTTCTTGAAACCTTTAATGTATGTGTCAGCTATGATTTATGGCATACTTTTCATGCTCTAAATGGCTAGTAAAGTTAGCCTCTAGTTGCACTTAGATTTCTCAGTATTCATCTCAAGAAATACTTTGGAATGGATGAGCTCAACTTTGAAAGGTTGTATCAAATGTCATTATGACTGAAAGATTTTAGCGATCTGTTAGTAACTCAATCTCTTCTATCTTACATACTCAGACTTCATACACTAACTATTAAGAAAAGATGATAAAAGGGACAAAAAAATATGAGCATAAAACTTCAGATCAATGACATATGTTTGGCAGTTTGCAAAGCAGTTTTGCAAACAGTCACTCCAAAAAAAAAGTGAAAGTTCAATGTTTTGTTTGGATTCAGATTAAAGTGAGCAAGAAAAATTTTAAGTAATATCTTTAGTGCAATGATCTGAAAGTAAACGTCTACAATATGTTCCTTTCAAACGTGTATACTCTGATGGACAGGCATTTCAGTGAATATTTAACTTTAGAACCTAACGTTTTAAAAAAAAAGTGTGCATCTAAGAATAACAAAAGAGGTACGAAGCTTTGAAACACTTTGCAGTTATCGAGAGCCTGCAGAAGGCGGAGCCACTCTTACATGAATGGCACAAATCCTAACACTGAATATACATGGTGGCTTTAGTCTTGCTTTATTGCCTCACACAGGTGTCACAATACTTAATATAGCATCTATGTGAAGTCAGAAGAGCCTTAAAAGTAAAAGGAAGGTTAAGGCTTTACACAGAAAAATCACTTGTACATGGTCACGCACTTGGACGGTAGCTGGACCGGGCTGAAATTTTATTTCTTTTTTTTGCTTGATTTGAGCCAAAGGAGATTTTTCTTTCATAGACGTACTTACATTGCCAGAAACGTCTGACGTGAGTTATGAATCTGGTTGTTGATTTATTTGACTTGTCTCAATGCAATTTTGGTTTTCAATTCTGTAACGGAGGTCTTGAAATAACATATGAGTGCGATTTATTTTAATCAGTCCAACATATTACACCTAATAAACAGATAACTGCTTGTCTTCAGATAACAACTTAATTATATGATAGAAACGCAGTCGCGAAGGGACAGTGGGCTCAAAGGTGACATGTGGCACTTGTGTGAAGCAACTCAAACTCAGCATGTAGCTGTTTTCATAAAGACATAGAGCATAGACAATGCCGTGCTTGTTCTTAGACAGGACTCTGCATGGAGAGAGGAGGAGTCGGTATTGAAGGATAACTAATTTTGATTGACAGAGAGTTAAAGATCAAAGCCAGACGGGTCCAGGAGACCTACTGATCACAGCAGTCAGGGGTGAAATCATGTTAGCCGTAAAGCGACAGCAGTGGGCTTTTGCAAACGGGACAGCATGAGGGAGTTTTATTGCTTCTGGACCAGAACAATGGAAGCACTGCATCTCTTCCCAAAGCCAAGTGAGCTCATGCCTTAGTTCAGGGCCACCATCCAGAACTGGACAGACAGGAGGGAATCTGCCATGTGTACGGGATGCGTACCAGGACCATGGACAGATTCAGATCAGTTTGTTCTGTTCTATTAATTATATTCCTTTTTTTGGACCCAGTTCGTATAATGCCTCTTGTGCTGCACAAAGATGCTCTGTATCTGGTTTAACAAATAGTGAGACAAAAAGATAGATGGGGAGATGTTAAAAGCCAAAAACTGCATTTTGTTGCATGTTGTTACATGTTATTAAGCCATAAATATACACAACCTACTCATAGAACCTCACTAGATACAGCGATTTTCATAGCCAAGAAAAATAATTTGGTTGGCCTGAAATTTACACTATTTTTATCTATATATCTATCTGGTGTGAATCCCAGCATGTTTCACCATGCAAATATGAATTTTCAAAAATAGCACTACCATTATGATTTTATCATTCCCATAAACCCAGAGAATTTTTACCCCAATTGTTACCAAGAATCCTTTACATAAATATACTTGTTTCAGAGTATTTTGAAATACATCCAGTGCTTTACCCTTTAAGACCTAAGGCTCTTTGCCATTAGGTCCATTTGGCAAGACTGGCACGTTGATATTGTGCATGTCCAAGAGCACCAGAATTTTTAGACGTGACTGATCACTCAAGGCAACTGCAGGGATAATTGTATTTCACTTGAGCTATGAGACACATAGCCAATACAAACGGGAAAGAAAAAACACAGAGAGCAGGCAACTACTTGCATTCTGCCTTTAAGAAATCTTGACGCTGACAGATGGATGCTTAAAATGTATTTGTCTTGGTGCCAGAGGACCTGACCCTCTACCGTCTAATATCAGCAGCCACTTCCTTTTTACTGAAGTTCTACAAATATACATAAAATGAAGGGAGGGAGTTATTTCTTTTTAAGTGGCAAAGTGAAGAGCTTTTATGTCAAATAATAATAATCAATTTTAGAATTTTCTCTCTGTGCTACATTAATTTTACAGTGCAGTTGTATCTTTTGTTTTGTTTTTTGAGCACATTTATAATAATAGAAACAGATAAACAGTACTGGATGCCCTATAGGGACATGAAGGATTCAGTTACATGAATCGAATAATTTTGGTCATGCTATAACAAATGCTAATTTCATGATGATCTAGCATTTGTCACTAGAATATAATTAATGCTATTTCGTTTTGTTTGACCACAAGTGACAGTTCATTCTTCCCTCTTTTTTTTTTTTTTACAAAAAAATGGCCTCAGGAAAACAAAAAGACCCATCTGCCATTTATGAAGCAAACCACATAAACTGCTTAAGAGCAAGCAATTGAGTTAAGCAACACTGTTTGTTTTTGCTAGCCATATCAAATAACAAATCCACTGAGTTATGAGTGGCTACCCACAGTCAGTTTTCTTTATGAAAATTAATTAAAAATGTTATATATCATGGTTATCTGTGGTATGACATATACAAAAAATAAAAAAAAAAAAATAAATGAAATGTCAACAGCTGCAACCAAGAAAGCATGGAAGATTTTACTTTTATATGAATGACAGAAGTTTTACATCTTTCATTCACAGAAATCTACTATAAAAAATAAAAAAAGGCATTTAAAGCTCATGAATGAGAGGCAAGGAAGGAGACAAGCAAAATAATAGTGTGTTTTATGAGACCAGGACTACTAGCTGTTTCGAAGGAAAGAACAAACATATTAATGGAATCTGTCCTGGAGAGACAACCCTTAAACAAGACCTTATGCTTATTAGCATCATTCCGTAGTTAGCTTGTTAATTAAAGAATCATTCACAGTATCCAGACCCAGCAGGATCTGAGAGAGAGCTGGTCTCTCCCAGGTGCTATAGAGAGCAAGTGATGCAGCCATACTGAAGAATCAAAGGTCTCTGTGAACCAGAGTTAATTTGAATTCTTTCACCCTTGTTCTGTTTTTTATTCATTTTTAAAAGCGGTGTAGGATTCTGAAGCTTAAAGGCTTCGCCTTCCCACAGTTGGACAATAAAAAGAGGGGTGGAGACAAAGCAGAGCAGAACATCTCCCCTCCTACTCGATTTATCCCGTGATTCACTCAGTAACAGTGTCCTAGTGGGCAGGAACATCAGATTTTTAATGCAGATTTAAGACACATTCAAGTGTGAAGTAAAATGGGGGTCTCCAGTGGGGTCCCCAGGGGCCACAGGAGGTGTTTAATGGCACGCAATGACCCAAACGGCCGGGCTTGTTATGGTCTCTCCACTGGAGCTCCGGGCTTTCACAGAACCAGCATTGTTGGCACAGGGCTGCAGACACTCCACACAAAAAACAGAGGTGACAGGGCCGTTCCCCCAGTGTGCTTCATGTACTGAATGAAATCACTATAATGAAATCAAGCAAAGGCACTCACAAATAAATATTCAAAACTCTTTCAAAGTAGCCTTTCGGATTTACGCTTTTCGGATTTGTACTTTCCTTATTATTGATATAGAAGGAAAAATGCACATATATCTTCTTGTCTTTCATTAAACTTATTAATTCAGATTTATGTTATATTTTCCTTTCCTTCATTTCCATGAGGATACTTTTTTAGATGAGTAACATGAGCTCTTAGGCTTGCTTTCTTAAAACAGGTCAGCTTTGCTGCCATCACCATGACATACATGTCGGTTGGACTAATATTTATGGTTGTAGATTACTGGATGCATTACTGGAAGCATATTCAATAAAATGTAAATCTTTAATGTTTGCATAAATACTGGGTGTAAACTAAAACATAGATGTTTTAATATTATGATGAACGCATAATGATCTTCTTGATGTGTAAAACCAAAATGTAACTTTGAATTTGCTGATTTAAATGAAAGAAAATGTAAACACTAACCTACTTCATCAAACTTTTGTAAGAGCTATTAGCCATCTGTTTGATGTTTTGATCTGTTTTGAATGAAAAAGTAGTGTTTTGAGGGCTTGTTGTGAAAAGGGAAAATACAGTACAATAAACTCGCACCTTAAACTGTGAAAGTGCATGTTTGCTGGGTTTGTCCTCTTGTTGGCCTCCTGCTGAATTGGGTGTAATGCAGCAGCCGCTCCCGTTGGCTGATGGGCGGATACGTCAGCACCTCACTCCGCTTATGCCTGCTCTCGTGGATAGTGGCGGTCAGAAGAAATAAGGGATGTATCACAGATTACGCACGAGACCGACAGAACTTCTTATACATTACAACAACATCCTCTCTGCACTGCGTTAAAAAGCGGGAAAAGCGGCTACATTACAAACCGCATCACTGGGAAACGCCACTCCGAAGTTGTCATACTGGAAACCTTGTTTTAGTATGTGCTAGCTTGTTTTTTAAGCTACGCTGCATTCAGTCGTTTGGAAGCTTTTGTTTATTTGCAACATGACGGTTAAATGTGTCTTTATAACGCACCTGTTACTGCTTTGGGTCGGTTCCGATACTGACGCGTCTGAAGCTGTTTGGAGAAGTGCGCGCGACAGCACGACAGACGCGCTCGTGGCCACTGATGCGCTCTCACAGCATATGTTTAAACTGTATGAGAAGTACAACATTGAACCTAACCGACTCAAAGAGGGAAATACTGTAAGAAGTTTTAAAGCAAAACCTGGTAAGTAGCATAAAAAATAAACTCGATACATAACAACGCACAGATAGCCTCTGTATTTATATTACGTTTGAAATGTTTGATAAAACTCTACATTCATTAAAATAGTGGCTTGGGTCGTTACTTGTTTTAGCTTAAGTGTGTCTTCTGAGAGACTTGGTTTTGGTTTACCTAAAAACTAAAATATTTTGTCAGAAGCAGGCAATTTAATAATTTATGCGAGGGTTTCTTTTTTGACAAATTTCTATCAGTAATTCTCTGCTGTTGAAGTTTGTCTTGAGCAGGGCAAATGGGTTACTCCTAGGTTTTTATGGTGTGTTTGTACTGTCTAAATATATTATATGATAGGCTAAATAATGTCCCTACTAGGCTATGTTTTGTATACTGTGCAATAGGCTACTGAACGGAATTGTTGCTATGGTTACCTCCGCAGGCAATTTGTGAACTTTTGTTAATGAAATGTTAGAACAGTTACTTATAAGCTATAATTAATATATACAGATAATTGTGCACTATGCATGATAAATGCGCAGTGTCAAGAGCAGGCTTATAATTGTTGTGATTCTTGTAGCTATTTCACATTAATATTCCCTGTATAAATCAAAACATTAAAACAAATTCCATTTTTCTACACTCTCATGAAATGATGCAGTCTTTTTTTCTGAAGTCTGCTTAAGCATTTAATCAATGCCGATTAAAAGACTGACATTGTTGCAGTTTCTAACTCTTAAGGGAACCTAAATAAACATTTCCATATGTCTGCTGGAGTAAAATGTCTCCTCACTTCCTTGTGCTTTCTCCAACCCCATAGACAGAACAAAAAGCCTGTTGTTTGAGCCCATATTCATAATTAATATGTAACTCAGCGGTTTCTCTCGTATCTTTGCAGAGAATGTGGAGGAGAGGGTCTCGTACTGGTTGAATCTTACTACTCTTCAGGGATCTGAGGTGATTCTCACGTCTACGTTTCACTTCTTTTTTGACAAACGGCGACGGCAGAGGTCCTGGTTCTGCAAGCGCTTTAAGAACCCCTCTTGTCGCACCCCGAACCTACATCTGCTACCCTCTGTCCAGCTTCTATTCCGGTCTCCCTCCTTCAGCTCAGCCCCAGGATCTCTACTCGGAAACATCACCGTAGTTCCTCACAGACGTGGGACCTGGCAAAGCAAGGATGTGTCTGTCATTATTAAGGAGGCCCGAGATAAGAATCACCTTTTGATCACTGTGGAGTTTGACTACGGAGAGCAGTATCAAAGGTATCAGGACCAGCTCCCATCCTCCAGCCTTCCATATTTGCTGGTGTACGCTAATGACCTGGCAATTTCCGAGCCCAACAGTGTGGCTGCGAGCCTACAGAGATATGACCCTTTCATTGCAGACCAGCAGCCAACACAGTTTCCAGACTCCTCACCTGACATACGTGTGAAGCGGGAGCTGGATTTGGACTTCTCTGATCCCATTGAGAACAACGAGCTCCCACAGGTGGAGTACAACAGCTTCAAGCAGCACGATCTGTGGGAAAGCGCTTACTTTGCGCTCAAGCCAAAGCCCTTTAAAAAAGAACGCCGGAGGAAAGGCCAGGAGCATGCTGATGGATTCGGCAAGTCTCAGGTTCTCCGGTTTGATGAGAAAACCATGAAGAAGGCTCGGAGGAGACAGTGGAAAGAACCTCGCAGCTGTTCCAGGAGGTACTTGAAGGTGGACTTTGCAGATATCGGGTGGAACGAATGGATCTTGTCTCCCAAGTCTTTCGATGCCTTCTACTGTGCAGGAACGTGTGAATTTCCCATTCCAAAGGTCAGAGAACCTCATGGAGAGGATCAGCATATGCGAATGTGAATCGTTTAGACATGTTGAAATATTTAAAAATGACTATGGTTAATACAGCTTTTCTAGCCAGAGGTTTTAAACAAAGAATCCCTTCAGAAAATATTTCGGTTCCAGCACAACTAAAGCACACTGACTTTATGTGCAATTTCAGTCAAATAATTGCACGCTTAATGGGGGTTTTAAGCACATTTTGAACACATTTTCTTTTGAAATGAGCCAGTTTTACAGTTCCTCTGTTCTGAATAATAGAAGGGTGTTGTAAGACATAATTTCCTCCGCTTCATTGAAGAAAGCTAAACAAAAGTTGCATATCTAAACGCTACCATACCTCATTATCCTCTCTTTTCTGCCCTTTTCAGGTGGTCCGCCCCTCCAACCATGCAACCATCCAGAGCATAGTCAAGGCCGTAGGGATAATTCCAGGTATCCCAGAGCCCTGCTGTGTCCCAGAGAAGATGAAACCCCTCAGTGTACTATTTCTGGATGAGAGCAAAAACATTGTGTTGAAGATCTACCCCGACATGTCTGTAGAGACCTGCGCTTGCAGATAGACTTGCTGGTCAGAAGAAAAGAGGGCATTGTTGTGGTTTCTACATGCAAATTTACCTTGAAGAGGCACATTGTCTTTAGTTTGCACTTGTTAGAAAGTGCACACGTCTTAAAGGACTGCATTTCATTTTTTATAAATGCTTACAAGTGATATTTTAATTTCCTCTGTTTATCCACAAAGGATCTGTCGTAAACATTGTTCATTGTACTAGTTGAGTAACATAAGCACTTACTCTTAAAAATATTCCTTGCAAATTGTCAGCTTTGCTGTCATCACAATGACATAAATGGGTGGACCAATGTTTGTAGATTTCTGGATGTATGATGAGGTTTTATAGCATACTGAATATAACAAACTTTTTTTGGCAGAACTGTTTAATTACATTGGAAAGTGTAGTAGAATAAAGAGTTATTTTATCATTCAGCTGAATGCTGTAGTTACAGATTAAGATAATGTCTTGGTGTTCATTAGAAACTGTTCATTAGAAAGTGTAACTTAATATTTGGGTCATATGGTCATATGTAAAAATTGTGAACCTTTTAATTGACATCAAAATTTTAGTGTGACTGCAAAGCAGTCTTGTAGAAACTAATCTAAACTTTATTTTGAAACAAAACTTTAAAGATCCCAAAAGGTGGAGTGTTGCTATTCGCTGAGGGCACTGATTGCAAGTGCTGACTTATTTCCCTGTACATTTGTTTTATTTTAAGAGATGTTACACAAGGTTCTTTTTTTATATTCAGATACATTTGATGCCGTAAGCATTAAGTATTGTTGGGCCAAATGTGTCAGTGTGTATAAACAATTGTTCAGTATATTCTATTTTAGAGAATGTATTTTTGTAAATGTGTGTTTTAAATTATGAAAACTAGCCTTATAATAAGTAGAATAAAATGAATGTTAAACCACCAGCTTGTATTTTTGCTGTATATTTCTGCATTGTATGTGTTAATATTCTTAACTTAACGAAAATAACAAATAACAAATAAAGGAATAAGAATGTCCAAACAACTAGCACTGACATCAGAAACCTTTACTTGGACATCAAAGACATCCCTAACCCCCAGTTCCCACCTTCAGCCCACTTCAAGAGCATCAGGTCTCAAAGTTCAGGAAGTTCCAACTCTTGCTTCAACAGATGATGTCACCCAGCTCAAACTAATTTGAGGTAAACCCTTTTAATCCCGCTAGCCCATGAATGAAAACGAGAGAAGCGTGTTCTCACAGAACAGAACCCAATTACTGTCTGCTGTGTCTTTCCTTTGTGCGGGTTTGAGTGCTGAATGGCTTCTCTGTGCAGTGTGTGAAAAGAGACACTTGGAGATGTCAACATGTTTGGTTATGTAGACTGAAGAGATGTAAATGTGTCTGCTGCTATTTATCACTTATACTATATGTTATAATTAAACCAGCCTAGTTTGTTGGTTTTAACTTGTCATCCACAAACCCCCCTCATAGGAGAACAAGCACACCGCACATAGGTAGGTAGAGTTTTCAACAACTGACTAATTTATTAGCATAGAGATTTGGCGGCAACCAAACTGATGAGATGATCAATGGTCTCCACAGTAATCAAAAGCTGTTTCCTCTCTCGGGCTAGTTTTGACAGTGTCAGCATGAATGAGGTTTGTTAAACTGTAGCTCACTTGGTCTCCCACAGAGAACGTAAAACAACAGAAGAATGTGAGAATGTAATGCCAACATCCACTAAAGCTGCCTAAAAACACTGAGGGAAACTCTCAGGTGAATCCCCTTTAGGCAGTGTTTAGTTTCCTGGGGAGCACTTTAATATTTAAATCAGTAGTGTAGGACACCAGAGGCTCCGTCAAAACCTAAATACTCAACAGTTACTGAAAACCAAAGTCAATATTTAGTTTTCCAAATGAGGCCTGATCAATTAATGGCAGCGATGAAAGATGTTCTTTAGAGCGAACAGAGGATTTTCTGTCTGTACGAAATGACTCTCTCTTCAAGGGATTACAGTCAGGAACACACCGCTTGGCTTCTAATTGCACCAATATTAGGCCAGTGTATACACATCTTTTCATTCAATTTAATGTCTTATGATGTATTTACTTTCTTGAATGAGCAGCATGTTTATAGCTAAATGCAGATGGGTGTCCTTTTGAACTCCGCAGTAAGGTCAGAACTTTAACGTTTAAATTTATTATCAATGACTTCATACTAATAATTTAAAAAGGACAAAAAAAAAAATGTAATCATGTGAACACAACACCATACTCTCATGACAGCTTTAACGAGTTGTTAAAGTGTGCGCTCTACCGGTCATTCGGTGTTAGTGCAGGTAAGTGTGTGTGTGTGTGTGTGTGTGTGTGTGTCACGCCACTGTTTCAAAAACTTACAATTATTTTCATACAATTAAATATGAATACAATTTTAATTACCTCGTTATTTTTTAAAGAAAGTCGGCATTTTAAAATACAAGATGACATCTTATCTTCTATATATATTTCTCTAAAAACAAAAAGTAGTATTTGATATGTTTCATGTTTCATACATGGCTGAAATCAAAGGCAAACACTCGTGGAATACGCTCAGAATCTTTAATGAAATACAATGACTGTACTTATCTCAAAAAAGAACAGAACAAGAAAATATTTAAATAAATACATCCTCCTTGTCGTTGTGGTGCTAAAAAATGTTAAAAATAAGTAGACATCTGGAGAAAAAAAAACATTGTAACAAAGATTTGGCTTTCTGAAGGGATGGATATTTCAAATATAAAATCTCTTTACAAAGCAATGCTATTAGTTCATAATAGTTTTATTCAGCTGTTGGCAAACCTAAAAATGCTGGAGCATTTAATTCTACAGTTTTTCATTAGCATTTACATGTACTCATCCGGGCATTTGTAAGGCACTGTTAAGTTAAAAATGACCAGGTAGTTCAACAGTATTAGTTACAGCTAAATGTACTAGGTACAGCTACCTCTAAAGAGAAAGTTATTCATGTCTATAGCCACCTAGTGGCGATGTAGGTCTATCTGACTTGTACTACCAAAGCCCGCCATTTAAAATACATTGCATAAATGACTATGACCTTTAGAAAAAGACAATGAATCTTTACCAAAGGTATATAATTTTCAAGTTTTCAGTCGGTCTACAGAGAAATACTCCCCCTGTCCAATAGCAACCCAGTTAACAGAAAATGTTCTCAGAACATGGCAACTTTCTTTTTGTTAAAGACTGAATGCCGCTGTGCTAATAGAGAACGTTCTCAAAACATTCTGGCAAGGTTCCCTCAACGTTTGTTCACTTACCATCGAAAGTTTACTAAGCTATCTGGCCTTTAATGCTCTCAAACAGGAATGTATTACCTGGAATTTCTAATTACCATAATGTTTGCAATACGATAAATGCCTTAAGGTTCCTACAACTACGTTTTTCAAACATTTAAAACTGAACATTTTAAATAGTCAGAGAACACAACGTAGGCTAATAATGTTTTCATAACACGGGAACATTAGCAAAACAGTCTTGGAACATATTTTTGTCAGTTGGGTAGCTACAAGGAACCATTTATGGTCAATGCATATTCATTTTATATACCTGGTTAAAGTGCGAGTTTTTCGTCTTAATTATGTGATGTCATGTGACGTGAGAGGTGGTGACGCTCTCGAAAGTACTCGTGACAGATGGGACAGGTGAGTTTCTCCTCTCTTCTCCTTCTCACCTGAGCCTCTGCGGCGAACTCTTTCTTATGATGGGACCGCATGTGAAACACCAAGTCAGAGGTCATTCGGAATGAGAGGTTGCATTTGGCGCACCAGTTTTGCACTGAAACACCCAATGGTGTGAAAGTAGGGGGCAAAAGTGTCAAAGAAGATGTAGATTGCAGCTGGCCACCTATAGATCTCGTCCAATGCTCGGGCGCGTAATAAAATGATCCTCCGGAAGCCAGAGGAGCGGACATCACTCCACCTGCACGAGCGCTTGGCAAGTCAGCGTGAAACAGGTGCGAAGCCAATACATTTCTGTATCCTAGTGAAGGTTTTGATTGGAAAGAGTCTGAGATATTATCCGAATGCGGTGGTGAAGAATTCTGAACTTCGGGGATGGCGCGTTTGCTGGGTTCACAAAACGCGCTGTTCTGTTCCGATTGCGCGCTCTTGGGTACAACGAACGAGAACGCGCTGCAATCTGATTGCAGGCCTACTTCCGACGCCATTACATCCCGTGATGACTGCTTGGGGTTTGAATGCTCTGGTGGTTTTTGAACCTCGGTAAAAGCGCTGCTTTTATTTATCTTTGTTGATAATTTATCTGATTCTGACAAATCCTGGAAAGGTGGGCAGTCTTTATTGGCGTTGTTGGTGTTGTTGTTATTACTGATGTTGGTTTTCTCTAATAAAACGTTTTTTTTGCTCCGGGGACTTAGGGAACCCTCTTGTTTTCTTTTTCTAGGTATACCCGAGTCCTCTGAAGAACCGTTGGTTTTGTGCTCCAGATCTCTTGCAATGTTATGAAAATCTATGATTTTGCGTTGTCGCTTGACCTCTGGTTTCTGTTCGTTGGATGGTCGGATACCATATATTTTTTCCTGCGCACATAAAAAACGGCAGTGGGCAAGAAAAGGGTTTTCGTTCTTGAAGGCCTGGCCGCATCTCGTACATGTGTAGCCTAAAATGAAGATACACAAGCTGTCAGACCACAATGGTAATAACAATAATCTGACACTTAGCATTTAAAACAATTCGTTTACATATTATGCAAACATTTATATATTACATTTGTATATTAATAATAATTAACAAGTTGCTGTCTAATGGATCTTAAGGATTTTTTTCCCCAAATTGTCATACATTTCTAAAGGGGTCCTCTGTGTCCAGTGGTTATTTTGTCTCATGACTACAAATTAGCTAGTTCCTGCATATAATTGCTATTGTATATTTTAAAATAAAACCTTAAATATTAATAATAATTTGCAAACCAAAAATTTACAGAAAATTATTATCTGGTTATTAATATATATATAATACAAAGTACTTTTTGTAAAAGTGCCATTAGGACCTATTTTATTTATTATAGATATGTACATGACATGACTGAAAATTCCATGGCTTTAACCAATTTAAAGTTACATTCAATCAAAATTAAAAAGTTAACAGCATGCATTAAATAATTATTTTTTTCCCAGTTAAAATCCTTGAAATAGGCCTACACTCACCATCTGTCAGGGCTTTTGTTTTCATGTCTTCGAACCCCAAAAGATGTGACAACTCCTCATCATACCAAACAAGCAGTTCTTCCCCTTGTTTCACATCTCGAATAGTCCGAAAGTGCAGCTGTCCTCCTTTTAAGTAGGCCTCAGTATTCTGGTCTTCTGCGCTCATTGCAGCCTGTACTAACCGTAGCCAAGGAACTACAAATGGAGAACCTTTCATCGCCTCAGGATCTACCTGTTGATAGTGGGACATATTTTATATTAGAGGAAATTAAATGTGTACAGTAAAATAGTAAACAATTGATCTTTTGCTGTGTATAGTGTATTACAAGTCATATGTCTGGATTACTCTTATCATTTACAGCACAAGACAATTTCAGTATAGTCAAATTCTGCTGTTTGAAATAAAAATTCAGTCTAAATCAAAAATCTTACTCACCCGAAACACATATGATTTATTCCGTTTGTCAAAGGACTTCAATGCAATGAAGGCTATGGTGTCATAAAATGTATTGTGAAGAACACAAGGTCCAAATGATATTCCAGCTGGTATATCCTGTGTAACTTGTACACTGGTAAAGAAGTCTGTAACATGGTGGTGGAGAAATTTGCTGTCGTTATTCCACAAGGAGCGAGGAATAATACTTTGCTCCATGTTTGATTCCTGGAAATATGAATTTAAATTATTAGAAGTCAAAAAGAAGACAAGTACATGTTTCCATGATTTAATTGGATTAATCTGGATTTATTTATTGCCTAATGATTTTATGGTTGGTTTGAAGACTCTAACTAGCGTTTAAATTTGTATAATCAGCCATCATTTCGTAGAAACATTACACAAAATTAGCCTATATGCACTGAAATTGCTACTCACTTATAGCAGGTTTAGGGTTGAGGATGTTCCGGAGCAGGTGCACAGTCCAAGGAGACGCGATTTGCAATTATCCACGGAGAGCGCGCGATGACGACCGTCTCCTGATCCTGACACTCTCTTGACTGTCTCTCGAGCTGCGCAGTCAAGCACTTATCCATGCTGAGGACGGGGAGCTGATGCGCCTCACTTCTCCCCAAACCCCCCCCCCCCACCCCCCGAGGTGG